>OU015501.1:150992197-151134861 GCA_907164885.2 Dolomedes plantarius
GGATTGGCCTCCCTATTCGCCAGATTTGACGCAATGCGATTTTTTCTTTGGGGGTACTTGAAAGGCCAGATGTATCGTCACAATCCACAAACTGTAGACGAACTAGAACAATGCATCTCTGCTGCTTGTCAGAACATTCAAACTGAAATGTTTGCACGGGCGTCTGCGAATTTTGACCTCAGACTGCGCCACGTTGTTGCTGCAAACAGTGGTTAGTTAGAAAACATTGTTTTATAGTTTTCCCAGTTAGCAGCGCCATCTGTTGACGAATTTTGTAACTAATTTTGAAAATTGGTGAGAATAAATTATCTGGTTAAATAAGCAGAATGCAGCAAACCGCACATTTCTATCGCCTTCCATTTTTCTTGAATTGATTTTTCAAATCGCCGGTTATTTTTGGGACACCCGGTACGTACATAATGTTTTTGCAATTTGATCGTGACACTCACCTTGTGTTACATTACACGGATCACAAAATCTACTATTTCCCTGGCTTACTTCTTCTGAGCAATCACACTGTTTCAACAAGAAAGCGTCTCGGCACAATGTTTGACAGTACTGAAAAGAGAGAAAATATCAACTCAATAGAACTTCTCTTTGGAATTATCATTGGGAAACATTTTTAATTGGTAGCGACCAAAAATTTGTCCATTACCGTCTTTAAAGGGAATAAAAAATATTTCTGTTCAAATAAGTACAGTAACCACAGCTTATAGTGATCAGTGGTTATAAGAATCAACCGTTTATAAGAATCAATATCGTAAAAACAAAAACAAATGTATTATTTCCATGTTAAAATTTTCGCTTTAAAGAATCAATCCACCGGTTTTAAGAATCAGCTTACACTCTTCGGTTTCCTTTCATTTTTCCAAAAATGCCACTTAAACCCTTAAAATGCACGAAGTTCTTTCTTTATTTTTTTTTAAAGAAAGAGTGGCAAGATGGGATGGAATGCGGTCGTAAAATGCATCATTTCTTTGTTAGACCTAACATAATGGTTTCCTCTTAAACACTTTAGCTAAACACTGCCCTTTTAGCTTGACCCAGGGGCATCTAACCCGTCCGAGTCCGATTTCACTTTTTTCCACTGACAAAGACAGGGACTCTTTTTTCCCACCTCCCACATCCCGGTTGCTGCTTCCTGGACCCTGAAACACATAAATCTTCGGCGAAGTGTCCACTATCACTTATGCAAACGTGACATTATTAGATTCAGCACGTTATCAAATAGTGAAACGTAAGCTAGAAGTTGAATCTTCGTCTGAGACTATTGGTATTGAAAGAGGTATAAATAGCCTCCTGAAAACTTCATTACGTCAAACTACCATAGAAAACTTTTTCTTGCACCCTTGCTGTAGTTGAAATATTAAACTGTTAAGCAGGTATGTTGTAACAAATATTGGATATTTTTTCTGCTCTTATTATAATCACGTGTATCTACTAATAGGTCTAGAAATTAAGTTGTATTTTTAAAATTATAAAGAGTAATTTTAATAAAAGATAATTAACGTACATTAAAAAGTATTTTATGGTAAATTATCTAATATATGTATATATAGGTATGTGTGTGCCTGTCCAAGAACCTAAATTTCGGCTATAAGAATCAACCGCTTATAAGAATCTAAAACAGTAATAACAAACGTGATTCTTAAGAATCTAAAACAGTAATAACAAACGTGATTCTTATAAGCGGAAATCACTGTATTTACAAACTTAAACGCCATTTTTTAGGAACGGACTTCTATCTCTATAGCAGGGGTTTTCAAACTTTTATACTGAACCCTAAAGTCCTGACTAAAAGTTTGGTGTTTACTCCCCCCCCCCCCACTTCCGATAAAATTTCCGGAAATCCCTTGTTTAAAATATTTAGTATTCCAAAATTATTTTAGGTAGTTTAAAATGTAAATTATAAACATATATATATTCTAAACATATTTTCTATATGCTAAAGTAATATTAAAATTGTAATTTTTTCACCTTTACTTAACCCTTTTTCAGAATCGTTATAACCAGTTAAAAGAATAAGACGCATTAATTTAAGGTAAAAAAGTTATTGGGAAGTTTGATTGATTATCTTTAGTTTAAACCATTGTACCTTTAATCTAGCTTATTCAGTAGTTAAGAGATGTTAGTGTTTCATCTCTTATTCGAGTTCAATGAGCCTTTTATTCATCTTGACCTGTGATTACCAACCTGTTGGTCCGATATGTTCGCCATAGTAAAATAATTTTTTAACGAAATTCACCGAAAGATTCGTCAGTATTCATTTATCATGACACTGTAAGGCAGTGATATTTTTAAAGAAGTCTCATTGAAAGAGCAACCTGTAGTAGAAGTCTCATTCAAGCAGCAAACCTAGTTCGATAGAAATTTTTTATTGGACAGTAAAAGAGAACCGCGGTTACTTTCGACGTACAAGTACTCAAATTCTAAAAGTCAGTTTGTGCTGTCATCACCACTACTATTGCAGTTTACCTAACGGAATAAAGCAATTTTATTTCGATAATACACTGCTGGCCACCCAAATTGCAACACCAAGAAAGACAAGAGATATCACAACAAAATTTATTTTGTAGATAACATGTTGACCAAGTATCAAATGATTAAATCTTTAGACTTCTGTGAAGTGTGGTTCCTGCCAAAATCAGTAGCCAGAGTAGCCACCATTGTTGGAGATCACCGCTGCCACACGCCTCGGCATTGGTCCAAAGAGACTTTGGATGAGTTCTTGGGGTACAGCAGACCAAGCAGCTTCCACACGTTGCCAAAGTTGATCTGCTGTGGCAGCTGGGGATGGAATCTGGGTCAATCGTAGAGCAACCATGGACCACATGTTTTCTATCGGCGAAAGATCCGGAGAGCGAGGCGGCCAGGGAAGCAATTCAATCTGGCGATTGACGAAGAACCGTTGGACAATGCGTGCCACGTGTGGTCGCGCATTATCCTGTTGAAATATGGCTGTGGGCAAGCCCTGAAGGTAAGGAAGGACAACTGGCTCCAACACCTCGGAGATGTAGCGCTGGCTGTTTAAAGTACCGGCAATGCGTACTAGAGGTGTGCTAGAGTGATATCTAATACCGCCCCATACCATAATACCCGGTGCAGGACCAGTGTGGCGGTGCATAACGCAGCTGTTCAGCATCCTCTCTTCACGGTGTTTCCAGACTCGAATGCGACCATCGTGGTGTTGCAGACAGAAGCGTGACTCGTCAGTAAAGACAATTTCATTCCATTCTGCCGTCCACATCCTTCTGTCATCGCACCATTGGCGGCGGAGACGTCTGTGGTTCTGCGTCAAGGGTAGACAAAGCAATGGACGTCTTGCGGATAGACCACTGTGCTGTAAACGGCGTCGAATGGTACGCGCAGGCACTGGATAATGCGTTACAGACTGCATGTGCTGTGCTATGGTTCGTGAGGTGACTGTGCGATCCGTCACTGCCATGCGCACAATTTGCCTGTCATCACGTGAAGTGGTGAGCTGAGGTGGATGCGATCGAACACGCCGGTCCGTCGTACCCTCCTGCATCCAACGATCACATATCCGCATTCCAGTTGTTTTGTTTCGTCCAACACGACTACCGATTTCCCTGAAAGATAATCCACAATCTCGGTAGGCCACTATCCTTACTTTGTCGAACTCGGATAATTGATCAAAAGATGATCGCTGTTTTCGACGAGGCATAATTGATCGTTTTTTAAAAAAACCACAAGAAAAACACAATTGCCGAACTTGAAATCGTCGAAATCTCCAAGCCTTAAATAGCGCTTTGAAGTGGCGCCACAGGCGCGCGTGATGTGCGTCTGCGCTGAAATTCTAATCATTTGCATATCTCACCTCCGCTAATGCATGTTGTAAATTTCATATTATTTGCATGTTTCCTTCAGGGTGTTGCATTTACAGTGTCCAGCAGTGTATATACAAGGTCTGACAATAAAGTTCGGTGAATAGTCCTGTAACATTAACGTAGATGAAATATTAACGAAAGTTACCTTACTGTCCTTCGAAATAGTCACCTCCCATAACTATGCACCCCTGATATCTGCTATACATGTTCTGGAAACTTTGAAAGAAGTCTTCTTTTGGGATGGAGTTCAAAAGCCTCGTCACGTTTCGTTGGATGTCAGGTATATCGTCAAATCTCTTTCCTTTCATTGCGAGTTTGAGTTGTGGGAATAGGAAGTCTGGAGGATTGAGATATGGCGAGTATGGTGGATATTCAATTTGCACCACCCCATTTTTGGACAGGAACTATTTGACGATATTGGTTGTGTGAGGGCGAGCATTGTCGTGAACAAAAAACCATGAACCTTGTTGTGCGTATTGGGATCGTACCCTGCGTAGACGTTTCATGAAACGGGTCAAAATTTCAATGTACCCTTCAGCATTCATCGTCGTTCCCTCAGGTAGAAATTCCTTTTGGATAATTCCTTGACTATCAAAAAAGGTGATGACCATCATTTTGATGCGTGATTTTTCTGCTCTGACCTTTTTCCGACGAGGTGATGCAGGAGAACGCTATTCCATGCTTTGCCGTTTCGTTTCAGGATCTTACCTGAGACACCAGGACTCATCCTCAGTAACAATACAGTTCAAGAAGTTTGGTGTCGCCGTTTCGACAAAATCCTGTGAAGCCTCTAAACGTGCCTGCTTGTGATCGTCATCCAAGTGATGTGGCACAAGACGACAACACGTTTTTTCATCCTTAAATTCTGGGTAACGATTTGTCGCACGGAACAAACGCACTAAACAAGCACTTTGTAAAACAAGTCTTACACGGAACACAAACGACGCTCAACTGAACAACGGTGGGGGCAGATGATCAACACCTACCGCTACGCAGGTGCAGCGTTTTGTTTCGCCAGTGTTGCCAGATCGGCCGTTCTGACTTCATTCACCGAACTTTATTGTCAAAGGTTGTATATATATATATATATATATATATATATATATATATATGAATATATATATGTATATATATACACTCAAGAGCCAAAACATTATGACCACCCCTACATTTTGAAGTGGTATTTAACTGCTGCTGGAGAGTCTGAAGAATCATTCTTTCACTTACTTCTGTGTGTGATGGGAAAGGCTGCGGATCTAAGCGACTTTGATAGAGGGCAGATTGTAATGGCTCGAAGGCTCGGAACAAGTTTTTCCGAAACTGCACGACTCGTGGGTTGTTCGCGACCTACAGTTGTTAGTACTTATGCAAAGTGGATGAATGACGGTGAAACCAGCAGTAGACGACATGGTGTTGGACGTCCACACGCTATCAAAGAAAAAGGTCGTCGGAGACTGTCTCGCATGGTGAAGCAAAACCGGAGCCAGACAGTGGCTCAGCTGACAGCCCAATACAATGCAGGGCCAAGTAGAATAGTATCGCAGCACACTGTTCAGCGGCCACTGTTGGATATGGGGCTACGCAGCAAACGTCCCATTCGTGTGCCTTTTCTGACCAAGCGACATCGCCAACTGCGCCTGCGCTGGCGCCGGGAACATCGCGACTGGTCCATGGATCAGTGGGAGAGAGTTGCCTGGTCAGATGAATCACGGTTTGTCATTCATCACGCCGATGGCCGTGTCAGGATACGCCGTCTTCCAGGCGAACTATTGCTCCCTCAATGTACAGTAGGTCATACACAGGTCGGTGGTTGCGGTATTATGCTTTAGGGGACCTTCTCTTGGGCGTCTCTGGGACCCGTGGTTGTGGTAGAGCAGACCATGAATGCTACAGGGTATATGAACATCATTGCGGACCAGTTGCACCCTGACTTGGCCTCTGTTTTTCCAGCTGGAAATGGAATGTTCCAACAGGACAACGCCCCGTGTCACAAGGCTAAAATAGTGTTGGAGTGATTCCAAGAACATGATGCTGAATTCCAGTTAATGTCCTAGCCGTCTGACGCACCGGATCTCAATCCGATAGAACACATTTGGGATGTCATGGGACGGCAGCTCAGAGTCCAAAGACCACCAATTCGCAATATCTCGGATTTGCGTGACCGTTGCTTAAACATCTGGTACAATCTGTCTCCGGCCATCTACCAAGGACTTGTGGCATCCATGCCAAGGCGGGTTGAAGCTGCGTTGCGCGCCAAAGGTGGGCCAACTCGTTATTGACAGGTGGTCATAATGTTTTGGCTCTTGCGTGTATGTATATATATGTATATATATATATATACACACACACACTGGGTTTGTATCAAAAGTATGGGGAAAAATGTTTTCCTGACGTGACTGTACGTCGGAGCGTGCTAGCACCGTGCATGCACGGTGGTATGGGATTTGATCTTCAAGACGAGCCATGCACCAATTGCCTGCGAGCGTTCGTTCAAGCTAGATCATGTTTTTACTGGACCCCTGTTGAGTAACTCGATGTAAGCGCAAAATGCAGCGAACGATTGAACAGCGGTTCGACAGCAAATTTTGTGTTGGACTGAGGAAATCGGGTACGGAGACGTTGGACATGTTCAACGATGAAAGCATGTCACAAACTGCAGTTTTTAAGTGGCACTAGCTCTTCAAAAGATGACCAAGAGAGTGTGGAGTACGAGCCCCGTGCTGGACGGCCGTCGACCTCAAGAACTTGCGACATGTGTCGTGAGGTGCGACATGCTAAAAGTTTGGGAAGCAGACGGACCAATTAAGTCGAAGAAACGGGGTGAAAAACGGAAGAATGAGATGGCGCCAGACGTTACATGAAACCCGGATGGAGGGTAAGGGATTGAAAAGAGCAGTTAAAAAGACAGGGCAACGATAGGGATAATAGCCTCTTCAGACCCGAAGTAATAACAACTTAAATATCCTTTCATGGCTTTTACACTCATACATTGACATCAAAGATCACAAAAAATACATTTTTCTGAAATTGATAATTTAGGGGGCTAGTAATTTAAGGTCCACGTGTGTGGACTCAGGTCTCAACAGAGTAAAATAGCGAAAATTTCCAAATGATGAAAGCACCCAAAATTGGTTAAAAATGACTTAAAATTCAAACGCTAAGTGGTTAAATGCAATAACAGTCTTAATGAATATTAATAACAATTTACAGAAAAAATAATTGAAATTTTTTGACTGATTTTAAAATTTACACTTTTTAACATAATTGTGTAGAATGATACTTTTCAAAGCAATTATTCCTTACTGAACACAAATAAATGTTAGATTTTATGCATACAACTCTTTAATCCTTGAGTTGCATCCCGATAATTGGCATTTGGAAGCATTTTTATCATCCATAAATTTTGTTAAATTTCCTACTTCATCTAGACGCACTTCCTTAGTTGGTAGGTTCACTACAGCTCTGTGTTTCACTGGCATGTTTTCATCATCATTTATTGTATCCAAATATTTTCTCTTCTGTTTATTGGTTTTGTTTCCTTCGTATTTCAGGAGACCAAAGGCAACTGCCATACGATATTCCAATAGTGACATGTATTGCTTGATACCATTTATATTCTGAAACCTCCTATATTGAATCCAGCAGTTGGATTCTTAGTTTTGACAGTGCATCTGTAATATGCCAAATATTGGTCACTTAAATCTGTACCACCTATACATTCATTGTAAGAGCGCACAATGGCGGGTTGTGGTACGCTGGTCTTTCTCTTTTCTTCTTTGGACCACATATTGCAGCTAGAAATAGGTTCACTTCCAACACATGAAGACAATAGAACGACAGATCTATTATCCTTCCGTTTTAAAATGCAGATATTTTTAACATCCCGTACCCATTCACCTCTGCATCGTTCTATCATTTTCAACTTTCCTTTGACTGTTCCTATTCTGTTTCATCGTACAGTTCCTGTAAGAAATATATTACTTTGGAGATGATTTTCTGCACTTACTATTCCCGCAAAATATCTATCTGTATATATAACATGGTTTGAGTTCTTAGGAATAGTTTCAGCAAGGCGTTTTACAATACCGCCACCTAAACTCAAAGTCTTTAAATCTTCTGGGGGAACACATCCTTTTCCATCATAAATGGTAAAATCCGAGACCAAACCATCCCTGGATGACAGCACAAAAAAGTAAAAGAAACTCCTAATAATAAAATACTCGACATAAACACTCTTAATTAGATTTAATTTTTTTTATTATCATGTAAGATATACAATAATTGCAGCTAAAAACTGTCACTTTCTATTGATGAAGAAAAAAAAGCTCTACTATATTATCTTGTTAAATTTAAAAAAAAATACATACTCATAATTATCTCAAAAATAAATTAAAGTTATAGGAAATATATTTCTAAAGAAATAATAGTAAATTATGATATAATTACGAAATCTACTATTATTAATAAGTAGGCTTAATTATTTCCATGATCACAAAAGATTATTCGATGAATGCAACATAGAAACTGGAAATTTCTAATCAGAAAGGAAAAAAAAAATAATTCTTGTTAAATATGAAAAAATATATATTTGAAAGCTCATAATTATTCCACGAATAAATTAAAGTTATATGAAATACATAAAAAAAGAAACAATGGTAAATTATAGTAAAATTAATGGACTTCACTATTACTGCTTTTTTACTCCATTGAGAACTGAGGTCCACATATGTGGACCGGTACATAAATCACTACACTGTTCGTAAATACCACACAATTGAAAGTTTAATGGCTTTAAATAAGTTAATAATCTATAATACTACAAATTTTATTGCGGAAAGTATCTATTTATTTTTTATAATAGTGAAAAGCACTTTCTTTTTCAGCCACGCTGTCCGCAAACCATTTTGCAAAATCGGATGAAACAATTCATCTAATGTGTAAATCCAGTTTGGTGCTGCCATTTATTGGTATCTTTTTAAAGCAAAATCATTAATCTTTTCAGAAATGCGATAAAAAAATCTCAAAAAATTAAACGGTGTATATTTTACGAGGCAAAGAAGCGAGGTCCACGTATGTGGACCTCAGGACTGAAGAGGATAGAGTAAAAAGGATGATTGTTTACGAAGATTAAACGGCCCCACACTTATGAGATTTTCTGGGAAAACAAAATTCCTAGAAGAGCATGGGAAAGTCGAAAGCTAAATTATTTTAATGAGAAACGCCCCTCACTCGGAATGGTCAATAAAGAAGATTTAGGGGGTTAGAATAAGCGAATGGAAATTGAATGAGAGAAATGATATAACGTGATTGACCAATGAAATGAAAAGGGAAGAACGGCGAAATTAAATAATAACAGAGAAGATGAAAAAAGAGAGAATCTGTTAGATTGCGCTCAGACTCAGCACACCGTTATGAGATAAGCAGAAAACGTAAGAGAGAGAATTTTTGAGAGAGTCTGTTAGATTGTGCACAGACTCAACACATTGCCATGAGATAGTAGCATCATAAGAGAGAAACTTTTAAGAGAGTATATGCTAGATTGCGCCCAGACTCAGCGCACCGCTATAATATTGCAGTCAGTGCAAAGAGAGGAAATAGATGAATGTCGGAACCGAAAAAGATTGCCTGACCCCTGCAAGCCAACGATGAGAATGAAATACATGAACGTCGGAGCCGAAAAAGAATGCCTAACCTCTGCAAGTCAACGATGAGAGCTGATCGGAAGGGAGCCTGTCCTGCATTGAAAGCCTGATAATCGCCAGACATCTTCCCTCGCCATCCAGCGAAATTTCACAACTGCGTTCACCGGAGTTGAATCCCGAGAAAAGATACACCAATCGAGGCAAGATAACATGCGGCGAGTGTTTCCAGTGCTGTCTACAAAACGGAGGTAACCTTTCATTACCTACTGCCAAAAAGTCTATAAATCCCCGAGTAATATAATACAGGCTAGAATTAGGGAGTATGGGCTTGTGGCGGCCCAGTGGTACAGGCGCTGGTTTTCGGTGCTGAGGGTGCTCAGATCGAATCCCGGCGAGCTAGCAGTCACACATCAAAATCCACTGTAAATTTCCTAAAAGAATTGGAACAAAAAAACTGGTATCAAGGCCATACCCTTCACTGATATCCCTACTAAATCTCCCGATGTATCACCTATGGATTTTTGTGCTTTCGGACTTTTAAAATCTGCATTATCCAAACGTGGTCCCAAAACCCTTACAGGACTCTGGAAAGCTGTTCAGGAGGAATGGGATAGAATACCTCTTCTGACACTTCAAAAGGCATTATTATCCTGGAAATTGCGGTATCGAAAGATAGTTCAGAATAAGGGATGTCAAATATAACATTTAAAACAAAAGAATTTTATGTAATTTAGTTTTGTGAATACAATATATATCGTCTAAAAAATGTGTGAACAGCCTCTGTATCTGAAAATTTCGCGATGCGAAAGATCTGCGCTAAACTCGTCCCGAAGGTCTTGACGAACGGTCAAGTGCAGAGGCGTGTGTGGGGGCGTCCATCAATTTCATGAGGCTTTTAGGGGGGATGGAGTCGAGCCGAATCTCACCCAGTCTCAAGTGGAGGAGAGGGGGGTCTCGGCAAATATCACGTATTTTTTTTCCGCAAGAAACAGTGTAAAATTGCTGGAAAACTGGGTTATATCAAGTAAAACATGATTCTACACTAAAATATGGCTAAATCTTACACAATAGTTCCAGAAGTCACTCTTGAGACCACACATGTGTCCCCGTGGACTGAATTAGTATGAATATTCTTTTACGAATTTTAGTAGTTCCTATTTAAGTATTTTATTGTTCGATTTTCTCACTGTGATTCTAGACTACGTTCTTAGTAGTCTTAAATACTAGTCTTAACTAGTCTTAAATAAAAATAATTAAGCAAATTATGTTTTTTTAAATAAATCCAACGCAATTAAGCACAGATTAACGTATTTACACTAAAAATACGCATTTTGAAAAATCTCATGTGATATTAGGGGGGGGTTGATCCAAATCTCACAACACCTCATCAGGGGGGGAGGGGTCTAAAAATCGCCAAAATCGCCTCACGTAAATAATGGACGCCCCCTGTCTGATTGCGAAGACCATCTGCAACGCGTTGAAGAAGACCCCGGCTTTCTGGACAACGTAATCACGGGAGACGAAAGTTGGACATTTGAATACGACCCGGAAACAAAACGGCAAAGTTCCGAATGGCACACTGCAGGAATCACCTCGTCCAAAAAAGGCTCGAATGATCAAATCCAGAGTGAAAACCATGCTCATCGTTTTTTTCAACTCCAAGGGGGTGGTCCAGTAAACACTTCAACCTGAGGACCAGACAGTGAATGCTGCTTTTCACCTAGACCAGTGGTCGGCAAACTCATTAGTCAACAGAGCCAAATATCAACAGTACAACGATTGAAATTCCCTTTGAGAGCCAAGTTTTTAAAACTTGAACTATATAGGTTTGTACATTGTTTATTAGGATACTCCTAAGCTGACCTCTGCTAAAAACGTCCTCAACCTGATTGAGGTACGTTCGCTGAGGTCGACCCCTTCCAACTCTCCCATCCTCACTCGTCTTGTATACTTATTTGGTCTATCTCCTTTCGTTCATCCTCTCTGTATGTCCAAACCATCTCAATAAGACGACTTCTCAATTTATTCTTGATAAGGTTCATGCTTGAAAATGATTGTTCGCATGAATATGTAGACCCGAATAAGGAAAGAACAGCAAACGCTAGTTTTTTCAGCTGATTATATGAGTCAGGAATACTTTTCCAGGTGTTAAAAATCAACATATCTTCATTCTCCAGGTCTTTCAAAGCAGACCACTTGTGCTGTGAACTAAGTTCACATTTGTTTTTCTTCAATATTTCGAGATCAGCACAAAGACGTTTAAATTTCGAGCTCCGCAATTCTTTGTTTTTTAAATCCAGCAGCTGCATTTCAAAGTTGCCAATGTCGATATTAAAGGGAGAAAAAATTAATTATGTTACAGTAGCATTGTGAGGTTTTTTAACAAAGGCTAACGTCGCTTTTCTGTTTCTGACTTCCTGAAACATGTTGAGAAAAGCTTCCCTCATATTTAAAATTGTTGTTTTGAAATAGCAAATGTCAATATCAGAATTATTTTCTTGGCGATGTTTCAACAGGCTCGGAAAGCGAATCAAAGTTTGTCTTTCAAAATCTTGAGCAAAAGAGATAATGATGAATGACGCAATGATATGTGAGTATCTCGCGTGATTAAATTTTTCTTTCAAAATAGCAACAAACCCGTTTATTACGCCTGTCATACTTTTCGCCCCGTCTGTTGAAATTAAGACAATTTTATCTCGTGGAATATGATGTTTTTCAACGCACTGAATTTCAGCATTTGCTATATCTTCTCCACGTGTTTGACCTTTGAGTGGCAATAATCCTAAAAGTTTTTCTTTAGGACCTGTAGATGAAATGAATAGTACAAAAAGTGAAATTCGCCGTCTGTGTATGGTTTTCCTCTCTTAGCTATGTCTTGACTAACCACAAAACTTGCAATATTAACATTGTTGAAAGATTGCATCCAGTAATTAAATTCAGAATTTGATTTTTCTTGACTCTTCTGAAGTTCCTCAGCTGCTTTCTTCCTTGAATCACCAACAGAATCTATATATATAAAACGCGTAGGTATGCGGCACAAAAATCGACGATATTTCTACACTCCGAATGGCAACGGCTGCCACTACCAGATGTAAACATTACCGGCCGTCCGCAATAAGGCGAAAAGTCGCAACGTCACTGGCTACGTCAGTTTTCGTCTGTTACAGAGGCTGTTCGCACATTTTTTAGAAGATTTTGGTAAGCGGTAATAAAAAATCGCTTGCTGCAAAAGAAATAATTGCAATTGTACTATGTTTTTAAAAGTCAAAATTATAGTCTGCGGCTTGAAAGTTTTGTTTTTATTGAAAATGGCGTTTTTAACAAAGCAGTGGTTCGATGGCTACATTTATTCTCTTTCCGAAGAGAAATATGCATACTCCGTTATCCAAAAACGATGTGAGAGTCATGGTTTTGTGATATCTAAAGCGTCGATAGGTAATATCGTCAACAAGAAAGGAGAAAAACGTCAAATTGGAGCCTCAAGTGGGACAAAAATTCCAAACAAGTATCCAAGGAAAAAACGGACATCTTCGACTATTGCAAAGGTACGTTGTTTAATGTTAAAAGAAAATCCCCCTAGTCAAAGGACAGTTGCAAAATTATTAAAATGCTCGGTGTCCATTGTAAACAAAATGATAAACGTTGATTTAAATCTTAAGAAAGCGAAAAAACGCAATGTGCATCGTCTTCTTCCAAATCATATCGCTGAACGCAGGACACGCTGCAGAATTCAATATGAGAAACACTTATCCAAAGAAAAATGGAAAACAATTGTCACAATAGATGAATCATGGGTGTATTTAAATGATTGCAACAAAAAAAGAGTCATTTATTATCATAAAAGGGGAGAACAAAATTTAAGTACACGGTTCAAAGAATCGAAAGAAAGTTTATCTAGGGGATTCATGATTGTTGCTGGTTTTTCTTATAATGGCAAGTTAAAAATAAAGAGAGTGGAAAAAAATGTCAAGATTAACTCCAAATACTATCAGGAACATATTTTATAGCCAATTTTTCTGAATGAAATACCATCGCTTTACCCACAGTGCCATCAATCTGTGAGACTCCATGAGGACAAAGCTAGCAGTCACACATCAAAATCCACTGTAAATTTCCTAAAAGAATTGGAACAAAAAAACTGGTATGAAGGCCATACCCTTCACTGATATCCCTACTAAATCTCCCGATGGATTTTTGTGATTTGAGACTTTTAAAATCTGCATTATCCAAACTTCGTCCCAAAACCTTTACAGGACTCTGGAAAGCTGTTCAGGGGGAATGGGATAGAATACCTCTTCTGACACTTCAAAAGGCATTATTATCCTGGAAATTGCGGGGTCGAAAGATAGTTCAGAATAAGGGATGTGCAAATAGAACATTTAAAACACAAGAATTTTATGTAATTTAGTTTTGTGAATACAATATACATCAATATATCGTATACAATATATATCGTCTAAAAAATGTATGAACAGCCTCTGTATAGATGACGTCATGATCGGGTGGCAGAAAACAGAAGCAGTTCCTATGCGTTTGCAAGTGTTTTTGGACGATACCTTCATTTTGAGTTAAAAAATTTAAGTTTATTTATAAAATTCCTCATATTAGTTGTATGTAACAGGTATTTTAACACTTTTTTTTTCAATATTTCGCAAGGTTTAAGAGAATATAATCATTCTTTGAGAATGATTATTATTATGTTGAGATTATTATTATGTTGATCTATACATATATAGATATCAGGATACGTTACTTCAGGCCAGCGTCTTGTATCGTAACTCCAGTCTTCCTCTGTCAATAAATACAGGTCACACACTGAATAAACCTTTCCCGGCTGTACCTGAATGTTTAATTTAGTGATCTACCTTTGTTTAGATACCGTATCTAAAGACTTTGCGTAATCTGAGAGCATTTTATTCAACAAGCTGTAAGAATGCTCATCGAGCGCCATGTTAAATTATGCAATGATTTGCCACTCCTCGCCAAACAAGATGTAAAATCTGCAAGAGTTGATATCTGTGACATGCTGCGAGACATTGCCTTATTTGCTACCGCGTGTCAACGTGGATTTATGCACTGAAATCAGGAATGCTCGAAAGCGAGCTGCCCGATCAAGTGAAAATTGGGAACAGTCTCAAGAAAGAAAGGGAAGAAATAATTTATTGAGAAAGAGGCGTATGAAAGAGAGAGCATAAATGATCACGAGGCTAGGCTTAACTGACGCCGGCATAGCAACCGATAGCCAGTAATAGGTAAATTTTCTACATTTTTTTCAGTACTTGCAAAATTTTTACTCCATTTTATAATTGAAGAAATTTTCCCAACAATTTATTATTTGATATGATTAAGTGTTGATATCTAAATTGTGAACAATAGTACATACAGAGAGGGATGCAATCCACACTATATTTTAGTACTTGCTGAATTTTTACTCCATTTTTTAACTGAAAAAAATTTTCCCCAACAATTTCTTATTTGATGTAATGATAAAGTGAAGATATCTTAATTTTGAAAAATAGTACATACAGAGAGGGATATGTAATTTTTAAAATCACTGGTGTTGGGTTTCTCAGTCTAATCTTTAACTCTGTTCTCAAGTAATGGAAACTCGCATTTTTTAATCAAGATGTTTTAGAATCAGCCTTATGAAGAATCCCCGTATAACAATGTATGTTTATGATGACAAGTAATGGTAACATTCCTTACATATGTTACTTTCAGTTGAGTTGTTTTGCAAAAGAAAATATAAAACTAAAAGCGACCATGCTAGTCGCGCAGCGAGTAGTATTTATTATTGAATGACACGTGTTTAGTCATAAAGTTTCTCTCTAAATTTGATTTTTTGTTATGAGTCAATTTTTCCTTACAAAAAAGACAGGTCGGAAGGCCATTTAAGTTTTGAATAAACGCGAAAGTCTCGGTCCATTCAACTCTAAATTCACGGTTTCCGTCTTCCGTTTTTCTATTTCTTCTTTGTAGCCATGTCAAATAGGGCACCTAGAAAAATGTTTCATTGTATAACTGCCGTCGATAGAATAGCATTACTTATTCAATTTACAAATTTATATTATTTTATATATTTTTAACCCCAATGAATAATCATAACATATTTTCTTACTTCCAAAACGGCAATAATAATAAAGCTACCAACACAAAATAATTACAATTCTCAAAGTAATGGCTAAAATATCTGTAGGATTTACAGCTTGTTGGAAAAATACAGGTAACTTTATGGCCCACTAGTGGGCGGTAGGGACCAGATTGACTACCACTAGTCTACACTCAAGTCTCCTATAACGCGATTAATTCGTACTGCGTTATATGGAAACCGTATTATAAGAAACTCAGAATTAATTCAAATCAGGAAATGCGTTCTATGGAAACCGAGTTATCAGAAACATAGAAATAAGATAAATCAGATAAGTTTATACCGCATTATATGGAAACTACTGCTGCGTTATATGGAAGCCGTATTATAAGAATCTCAGAATTAATTCAAATCAGGAAATGCGTTCTATGGAAACCGAGTTATCAGAAACATAGAAATAAGATAAATCAGATAAGTTTATACCGCATTATATGGAAACTACTGCTGCGTTATATGGAAGCCGTATTATAAGAATCTCAGAATTAATTCAAATCAGGAAATGCGTTCTATGGAAACCGAGTTATCAGAAACATAGAAATAAGATAAATCAGATAAGTTTATACCGCATTATATGGAAACTACTGCTGCGTTATATGGAAGCCGTATTATAAGAAACTCAGAATTAATTCAAATCAGGAAATGCGTTCTATGGAAACCGAGTTATCAGAAACATAGAAATAAGATAAATCAGATAAGTTTATACCGCATTATATGGAAACTACTGCTGCGTTATATGGAAGCCGTATTATAAGAATCTCAGAATTAATTCAAATCAGGAAATGCGTTCTATGGAAACCGAGTTATCAGAAACATAGAAATAAGATAAATCAGATAAGTTTATACCGCATTATATGGAAACTACTGCTGCGTTATATGGAAGCCGCGTTATAAGAAACTCAGAATTGATACAAATTATATAAATTCGTACTACGTTATATAGAATCTCGGAAATAAATAAATTGTAATTATAATTAATAAACGAGATTGACGCTACTTTAAACGCGTTCAAGCATGACCGACCATGACGATGCGTGTTAGAACAAGTGAGATCAAGTTAGTACCAGTTTGAAAAAAGTTAGAACTTGTATTACGGCAAATAAAAATTTTACGTAGATGCTCTCTAATGTTATACGATTCCAATAACGTAAATTAAGCAAGTCAAAAGAACTTTATTACACATACGTCTGAACACATTTAAAGACAATCTTAGAATAAATTAAAATAGAGTAATGCTTTATTGTTTTCTCATTTTGAGGGAAATTCCCTGATAACTGGAATTCATAAACAGGGGAATACCCCATAAATGTCAACTACGAAAATTTAACTCATCAAATAAGTGCTGCCATAGATAAATTTTACAAGCCATTTGAGTTGTTGGAATGTTCTTGTATGAAAAACGCGTTATAAGGAGACCGCGTTATAGAACAGCTGTCACAATTTCCGCTCCGCATTTTATGGAAATCGCGTTATAAAAACATCGCACTTTAGGAGACTTCACTGAATTAGGTTTATTTATTTATTTATTTTTGTCACCATAATTATTAAATTATAAATATAAATTTAACACCGGTTACTTTAAATTACTATCTAAACTAAGGTACCTGTAGCCTTACATTTTAAAAAAAAATTCTTTTTCACCTCTTGTTTCTTCTGTAATGCATTCTGTATCTTCGGTGGGTTGCTGGGTTAGCCCGGAAGACATACAAAAAGAACCGTCTTTTGCTTCAGCATATTTCCTCCTTTTTTCCTGCCTTTTTGCGGATCCACTTTTATAAGTCCTTTTCATAGTTTTTTTTATGCAAATACAGATTTGTATTGCAACTGTTAACTAGGAATACGTGATTTTCGTATTTACGAAACAGGTGCGAATAAATGCGAAATTTGCCGATATGAGCGAATAAATGCGAAAATAATTTTTTTACTACTTTTCGGCGAAAATTCGCTAATAAACGGCTATTTAAGCAAAATCAGTTAATAATAGTAATAATTTATTGAGATAATTGCTTAACTAAGACCATATACGGTCTTTCACTGAGAGATCTAACTCTCCTTCGGTTTTTGCTCAAAATTTCACCCGGACAGTTTGCCCGTACCGGAATCGAACCTAAAAATATAACAGTCAAAATCAACCGATCAGATTGCTTTCTCGAGAGTCTGTTCTCTTTCGTCATGAACTCTCTCTCCACTCAGGGTCATCTTCCTTTGTCCTCCCACACACCGATTCTGGGGGGGGGCTCAAATTGTCGCAAGCCAACCCCCTCTCTCGTTCCCCATGCTTGGACACTCTGTGGTGCAGGTGGCCAAGTAGAAGAGGTTCAAAGGAAGCCCCTTATCTTACCCCGCATTTACACAGCCGCGAATCAGCTACCCCTCGTCCATTTGCGAAACATCAGGCACGCTCCAGGAGCGTGATTAATCGACCCGAATGACCGTTCTCACATTCCCGCCTCCCGCAACTTCCCGACGCCATTCACCCCTTTGACCTTTGAGCCCCTCCCCGTCGCTATAGACTCGGGCCAGATAAACCGCTCCCCCAACGTGGGGGAGACGTGGAACTCGTCCTTTTGACTCGGGCTTGAAAAACCGCTCCCGAAGCGATCGCTACGATTGGGGAGGAGAATAGCGGGGTTATCTGCAAGGGTTCCGTTTACACACCCATTTTTCACTCTTCCCCGCTATTCGACCCTCCTCGTTCACGACTGTAAAAATGCGGAGTGAGAAGAGTGGGTGGTTATTGCTTCACACACATCTAAAACAAACGGGGAGAGGAGATGCTGTCCCACGTTGGTGAATCCGTTGGGGCCTGTGCACAATGAGACTACTGACTGCTGGCTCGCTCAACTGGCTGCATGAATCGCGCTCGTCTCTCCGTGACCTTTGGTATTGAAGATTTTCGGATTTCGAAGGTCACGGCCTTCCCCGCGCTGCATATCCAGCGGCCCAACCGAACGACAGCGAGTGGAGGGGAAAGTGTCGCTGGTGGGGGTACCTTGGAGGGAAGGCAAAGTGCTTCGGACAGAGGCAGCTGGAATTACCAACCGCAGGGGTACGGATTTTAACTACAATTATGGTTTTTACTCAGAGCACTTGCCTAAAGTTAAAGGTCCATAATCACCAACTAAGTATGTAAAAACAGAAACAGTCATCACGAAGTTTCAATCACACGTGGTATTTTGTGGAAGAGCCACACTGAAGGGGCCAAAGAACCACATGTGGCTCGTGAGCCACGGTTTGCCGACCACTGACCTAGACTGAAGAGAAGGGTCAACCGGGTGAGGCCAGCCATCGCCGGAAATTGCATCCCGACAATGCACCCAGCCACATCTGCTCCAAGGTCCCGACTACCTGACCATAATAGGCATCGTGACTATTCCCCAACACCCTTTACAGTCCCGACTTGGCAAAAGTGAAATCCTCCCTGAAAGGACACCACCATGGGACCCTCAGTGCCGTCAAAGAAGCTTGCACGCATACCCTTAACTTTTTCCTTACGGGTTGGGATAGCATGTATCCCAAGCATATGGGCCCAAGAATGAATATATATATATACATATATATATATATATTCATGTATATATATATATATATATATATTTATGTATATATATATATGTATATATATATATATATATATATATATACATATATATATATTTATGTATATATATATATATATATATATATATATATATATATATATATATATATATATATATATATATATATATATATATTTATGTATATATATATGTATATATATATATATATATATATATATATATATATATATATATATATATATATATATATATATATTTATATATATATATAACATTAAAAACCCCATACCATTTTAAAATCTAACATTATTCTAAATTCCCTTGGGCGTACGAGCTAAATTTCGTTTTTGATTCTAAGTTCTAATAACCTCGAGAGAAAATATTAAATGGCTTCCTTTTTCAAACATGCGCGGCGTCCCCCAATATTTTAGATAAGCTCTGCGCAGATTACATAAAACCACATGTGACTTATCGACAACAGCAAATCCCTAATCGCTATCCTGATCACATGACAAAGTTTATATAAACCGCCTGAACAGAAACCTGTGCGCTTTTTTGATCATGTAACGGTATTGAGTAGACGTAATAAAGTCTTTTCCGTAAGAAGCCGAATGTGTCGTTTTTGATATGGAGTGAGTTGTAATATTAACAGCTCCTTCTCACCGTGACATGGGAGATTTCGATATCTATTGGGCCAGTGTCTGTCTCCCATGTTACAAAAGTCGGCGAGGATTCGAGCCTCTGTCGTGAAGATCTCCAATGGATGGCGAAGAGTTTTCCCCTTCTTTATCCTAACGACGAGGATTCTTCAACTACCGGCGTCGAAGCGTGCAGTGCTGAGGCGAAAGTTTTTCTCTCCTCGATTTTTTTTTCAACGAAAGTAAAGACAGTAAAAGAGAATCCCCCTCAATTTCATAAATACAATCCCTTGGCACACTACATTCGGTACCATAATCTACAAGGTAAACCTTAAACAGATGCCCAGGACTCTGATTCAATATTCTGGTGACTCTAGCACGATAAAACTTTTTTTTCATATAAAATTACTATGATAGAATCTTTCAATGGCAACTGAAAAAACCTTCGTTCTACGGACTCATAATACTTGTGCATGGATCCTTCTGCCAAGGCGTCATCATATCCAATGTTTAAGGAACTTCGCCTCACCGAGTTAACAAGCAGAAAGCGAAAATAGGTCACCGCCATGTATTACGTCATCTTCGTTCCAATTCAGTCCTGTACGGAAATATATATTTCTTTTTTTTCTCCTCCTGCCCATCTACCCGTGTGAGTGTTTGTGGATTTAAATTCATCGCTCTTCTCTCCGGATTTCAAGACTTTCTTTTTGCCGTGTGACGACAAGGGACTGCGGAGTTGTAGTTTATCACGATTGTCATCAGGAAGTATAATCACCGCCAATTCAAAAATCATCGATGTGTTCTTGTGTGTGAATTTAATTAAGCCGGTATGCAAGCCCTAGCACTGTACCGTGAACAAAAAATAAAAATTTGTAACATGGGAGACAGACACTGGTCCAATAGATATCGAAATCTCCCATGTCACGGTGAGAAGGAGCTGTTAATATTACAACTCACTCCATATCAAAAACGACACATTCGGCTTCTTACGGAAAAGACTTTATTACGTCTACTCAATACCGTTACATGATCAAAAAAGCGCACAGGTTTCTGTTCAGGCGGTTTATATAAACTTTGTCATGTGATCAGGATAGCGATTAGGGATTTGCTGTTGTCGATAAGTCACATGTGGTTTTATGTAATCTGCGCAGAGCTTATCTAAAATATTGGGGGACGCCGCGCATGTTTGAAAAAGGAAGCCATTTAATATTTTCTCTCGAGGTTATTAGAACTTAGAATCAAAAACGAAATTTAGCTCGTACGTCCAAGGGAATTTAGAATAATGTTAGATTTTAAAATGGTATGGGGTTTTTAATGTTATAGAATAATCTTGGGCACAATAAATGTGTATAATAAGTTTATTCCAAAATATGCAAAAGTAAGACATCCATTAAATACATTATTGAAAAAGGGAGTAAAATGGGGATGGTCAGACAAGTGCCAAGAAGCTTTTGAGGATCTTAAGAATTTATTGATTTGTAAACCAATATTGCAATTGTATGATGTAAACAAAGACTGTCATTTATTTGTGGATGCTAGTAAACATCAGGTTGGAGCTGTTTTAAAACAGCCAGGTGAAGATGGGGTGTTGCATCCCATAGCATATCACTCTCGTGTATTAAAGGACTATGAGGCAAACTATTCTATTACTGAACTTGAGTGTTTGGCTTAAAAATGTGAAAAATCTTCGAGGTCGACTCTTTCGCTGGTCATTAAAACTAAGTATGTTCGACTATGAAATTAAATACCAGAAGGGAACTGCAAATATTGAAGCTGACATGCTTTCAAGGAACCCTATTCTAGAACCTAAAACCCAAATAAATCATTTAATTGAACTAAGAAAAATTGTAGAATTTCAAAATAAAGACAATGTACAGGGACTTAAATATAAAAAACTAAATGATGTAATCTACATGAGAAAGAAAGGATTTTTAAAAATTGTAGTACTATTTTCATTGAGGTTAGAAATTTTAAAAAGAGCCCACGAGGACTATGGACACCCTGGAATAAATAAAACAATGCAATTACTTACACCCCAATATTATTGGCCCAAAATCAATGAGGACATTAGTAATTATGTTAAACATTGCCATACTTGTCAATTAAACAAAAAGAAAAGACAGAAAAGGTTTGGATTGCTGCAAGAAGTGCCTCCGACAGACCAACCCTTTGAGTGCTTAAGTTTAGACACAGTAGGCGGATTTAATTACTATAATTCCACAAAGAAATATTTACATTTGATAATTGACCATGCAACGCGTTATATTTGGGCTTTTCCATCAAAAAGCGTAACTACTGAAACTTATACGAATTGCTTAAAACAAATATTCCAAATTCAAACACCAAAAAAATTGCTAACCGACAGAAATGCAGCTTTTACATGTTCAAAGTTTAGAAGATTTTTAGAGCATAATAATGTGCAACAATTACTTACCTCGAGTCATCATCCACAAACGAATGGGAAGGTAGAGAGGGTAAATCAAACAATAATTACTAGATTAAGGTGCAAAGTACATAACTCAACAAGCAAAACTCCTTGGACAACCCTATTAAATGAAGTAATTAATGAATACAATCATACGCCTCATTCAGTCACCCAAATGACCCCAGCTTACCTACTTTTTGGAATATTACCTTATGAACCTCATGTTAAAAAACAAGATTTTTATCCTCAGGTGGATGAGGCGAGAAAATTAGCTAAAGAAAGGAAATTAATTACCATAATAGGAATAAAGTAAAATATGATGCACGTTTTGTAGAATCTAAATTTAATGTTGGAGATTTAGTGTTATTCGAAGAATTTCACTACCCTAATACAAGAAAATTAAGCTCACCCTATTCTGGACCTTACACTATTCTAAAACAAATGTCAAAAGTTAATTATGAAATTGATAGACCAAACTTTCACACTAAACGAGATTCTGAAATTGTCCATGCTTGCAGATTAAGATATTATAATGCACCAGAGAACTTAAAACTACACCACGAATAATGACAAACATTAGATCCATTTTTCTTTCTTTTCTATGTGATGCTTAACATCATTATATTTTTTTTAATTGATATAATTAATTATGTGTTGTCCTACTAAAGATATATTAAAAAAAAAAAAAAAAACTGTCTAACTTAAACTTTCTTCTTAAGAATACTATTATATGTGAATTTTTTTTGGATCTCAATTTAAACACCGACTATGACAACTCTACTTCTTTAACCTTTCAGTAAATTTCCTATTTCTTGAATACACTTTCCTATCACCACCTCTACAAGCGCGTTGGATGCCGTCCCAACTGTTTAAGATCTTTTTTAATTTTTTTTACTATTTGTTTTTAATTCATCAACTCAGTCACTTAAAGTGCTGAAGATCATATGCTTGAGTAATGACTAAAACAGGGCTGGGATGGCCACTCCTTTTGTCCTCCCATTTCTATATATTATACTCCCACAGGTATGACAACTGCACCTTTTCCTTTTTCTCCATCTTTGTACTATGCAAGATGCTGTTTATCAATGCAGTCATATCCTATTCGGAGATTCACAGTTAGTCCACTGTACGGCTAAAAGACTCTTCCTCCTTATTAGTCAGAGAACAATAGGGAGAAAGAAAACCCACTTGTTACACAAACATAAACACAACCCTCACTGCTTAGAGGTAGAATTAAAGAATTTGAGACTAAGAGTTGGGGAACACACATACAACAAGGTACCTTCAAAACAAGGAAATGGATCCACATAAACTTATAATAAATGTACAAAAATGAATAGTAAATAAATAATTTGAAAATAAAGTGAAAAGTATTGAGAATAAATAAATAAAGTTAGAATAAATATGAATAAGTATAATTAAAGAATATTGAATAGAATTTTGGAATGAATAAATGTTGTCGAAATAAAATGAATATAAGAAATGATGAAATGAGAATAGTAAGAAATAAAAATGATATTGAAAAGAGATTTTTTTTGTTGATAATAAGTAATATTGAAATAAAGGAGATAATGGATATTAAGAAAAAAATAGTGAGATAAATAAACATATGAAAACTAGATAAAATGAATCAGAATTGATATACCGAGAACTCGTACACGATTGAGTTATTTGAAAAATAAAATATGTTCTGTAATTTTTATATACAATCTATATATTTGAAATGTGATTTTTATTAAAAGTGTGATTTTTATTATAAACTGTCATTTTTATTATGTAACTAAAGAACTAATTTTCTTTATATGTAAACAAGTCGAGAAAATGTGATGTTTATGTATTCTACGTTTGTGAAGCAGAAATAACACAGCACTAAAAAGACTGTGATTTTTTTTTTATGTAACCAACTACAACTAGGTCACAGAACCTACCGAACTGTGATTTTTTTTTCTGTACTTTTCTCAAGCAACATACTGTAGCTAACATAACAAGGACAATGAATCATAGGCCACCATGTGTACCTTACAAACTTTTTTGGACTCACCCCAATGTTGTGAGAGTTGAGGAGGAAAGTACAATAACTTCAAATTATTATTGTCATGTTCTGTTCCATTTACTTAACATGTTTGTTTGTTGATTTTGATATTTTCATTGTTATATTCTGTTATTTGTGTGAGTCGACTCAAAATTAAAACTGATGTAGAGTGAAAATTTCATAATTTTTTTTAATTAAATTTAATTGATTTTTTTTGAGATTTTGTTGTGTGGGGAACGGCCGCCCTGCTCAACATTGTCTTCAGTTGATGATAAGTGCATATTTAAATTTAATTTTTTTTCACAGCAACAATATAAGAAATTTACATAATTTACAATTTTCTATAGTTGATCATTAATTACTATAATTTTTTGTTTTTATTGTGTTCATAAATTAGTAAATCATTAATGTATTTTTGTGTATTCAATATTGAAATGTGCCATGTCTTGCCATGTGATCATCATACTAAATTAACTTAAAACATATGTTCCTTTTCAAACTTTTCCAAATTTGTGGTCGACGCCCATTTTCCTCACATGGTCGGGTGAGTCTGTCCTCCAATGCAGGCATTGTCGGTCAGCCTCTTCTCGGACGGGGGGGATATTCTATAACATTAAAAACCCCATACCATTTTAAAATCTAACATTATTCTAAATTCCCTTGGGCGTACGAGCTAAATTTCGTTTTTGATTCTAAGTTCTAATAACCTCGAGAGAAAATATTAAATGGCTTCCTTTTTCAAACATGCGCGGCGTCCCCCAATATTTTAGATAAGCTCTGCGCAGATTACATAAAACCACATGTGACTTATCGACAACAGCAAATCCCTAATCGCTATCCTGATCACATGACAAAGTTTATATAAACCGCCTGAACAGAAACCTGTGCGCTTTTTTGATCATGTAACGGTATTGAGTAGACGTAATAAAGTCTTTTCCGTAAGAAGCCGAATGTGTCGTTTTTGATATGGAGTGAGTTGTAATATTAACAGCTCCTTCTCACCGTGACATGGGAGATTTCGATATCTATTGGACCAGTGTCTGTCTCCCATGTTACATATATATATATATATATATATATATATATATATATATATATATATATTGTAAGAATCCGTTACGACCTTTCCGAATAAATCACCTAGACAGCCGGACCTCCCACAGCAGGTGACCTGCGAACAGTTCTATAGATCAGCGTCAAGGTGTCTGGAAGCAGAGAATGGGGTTGGTCCTATCTGCCGCCCCTGGGAGGACGTAAACTAATGAATATTTCGACGTGAACTAATGATTTTCAGATCAGCTGATTTATAAGAGCCGAACACATGGCTTCGTTGTCAAGCAAATCACAGCCAACGGACATGACGTCACAAATTGTGCCAGACAACCTAAACATTTGCAGTCACGTGACCGGAAGCACGAGTGCCAACGCCGGGAGAAGAAATCCAGTTTTTAGAGCAGAGTTGGTCGAGACTCTCATCTAGAGAGCACCTTTCGTCTAAGTTGTCCTGGAGCGACCGACTTCATCCTGAACTTTATTTTTCAGAGCAGCCGCTCGAAGCTTCTCGTCAACTAACACTTCACCCTGAAGTATAGCTATCTCAGAGCATCCTGCTCTACAGGCTTCTGTTAGCACGTTACTTCATCAAGAAGTTATTTTTATATTTCAGAGCAGCCCGCTCTATAAGATTCTTGTTAGCTGTAACTTTCCTTACGAAGTTACTCTATTTTCAGAGCTGTATGCTCTAGAGGCTGTGTACCGACCTTCTAGTTCAGTTGTGAATTTACTTGCCGACATCTTATCATCGAAATTATTTGGCCATTACTAAGGCCAGTTCCCTCTATGTCTAGAGGTAGATCAACACATTTTAAATAGTGAAAAAAGTTTCCGACTTAAATTTAATAAAACTGTATTTTAATGTAGTAGACTGACTGTGAACATTTTTAGCTACCACATGGAACAACTTCTCACTATTTATCCATACGGACTAAACAGTATAATATATAATCATACAGTATGCAGTACTTATATAAAGAATAAAATGAAACCCCCTGTTTACCAGCACAGGATACAACCTAAAAATACTACTTCACTAAAAATACGAGAACAAGGTTCACATCCTTTTAAATTTGAACACCTTATACATAAAATTAAAATATTTCACAGCAATGAGTTAAAAGGAAATTTTACCCCTATGAGTTGGATCAGGAATCTAATATATGGGATTAAGAAAAAGCAGTTAGTAAAGGCTTGGCTTTACTGTGTGGAGCATTATGGTGGTGCAAACACGTATGCCGTGATGAGAATTATTGACTTAATAAAATACAGAATCAGGTTGTTGAATTTGTCTTTTACAAAATTTGCGGAATTTAAAAGTCGATTTTTGACTGTTACATTCTCAAATCGGATTATTGAGAAATTGAACATCAATAACAGTGTAAACCGGCACAGTAATATGTTTCCATTAAGTAATTGTCGCATAAAAGTTGCGTATAAATACAATGTTCCAATTGGAAGGGCTATATTCAATTATAATAAAATAGCACGCAGCTTGGAGGAATCACATGGACAATGTGCTTGTAATCTATTCCATTGACTTGGAATTCCATTGATTTGGAATTCATTGACAAAAATCATAATCATGTGGTGACCGGGGATTTAGATATTGTCAATGATAATGAATTAAGAAAATATTTGGCTATGGGAACAAAATTTCGTTTACCAATGGTAGATAGCAGGTGTAAAATACTTGACATTTTCAAGAAAGACATAAGAGCATTTATATACGATTGTAGCTTCCCTATAATAGCATTCGAGGAATGGTGCAGTTTGGTTATGGGGGATTTTAAGAAGATCTTGTATAACCATGAGATCAAAGAGGAATTGCTAGACTATCGTACATTTAAAGATATGGAGATGAAATGTTCCATTAAAAAATTACAAGATCAGTTTGCTATAAGTTATCTAGACAAAGTGGTATCAAATTATGCGTTCACTTGTCGTGAGTTCTATATCAAAACACTTAAAAATACTTACAATGACATTAACCAATATGAATTAATTAATATTCAAACGGATGTTATAGAGAAACGTATTAAAGGTATTTATAAGAGATTGGGATATTCTGTTACTAAATTTAAATTTCCTTATTTGATACTTATACCGAAACTACACATAGATCCTGTTAAATTTAGACCTGTAACAGTGGGATGTGGTTCATACCTGGAATATGCTAACAACAGGTTATTAAATGTACTAAAACATATATACATAAAAATAAAGAAAGATGGTACTTTCATGATAGAAAATAGCCGTGAATTAGTAAAATATTTTAAAGGAATAGACGATGTGGTGGATATCTGTACATATGATTTTGAGGATTTGTTTCATTCCATAGATTTGGCTGATTTAATGCAGGTTATGATGATAGCATATAAGCGTTATGAATTGCAACAATTTATAGGTATAGCTCAATATAGGAATCTATTAAATCTGGTACTGAATGAGACATATGTATATAATGGCAATAATCTTTACAGACAGTGAAAAGGTATTCCAATGGGTGGATCATGCTCTACTATATTATCAAATACATATCTATACCATTATGAAAAAATGTATAATATTCAAAGGGGCACGATGTTGTTTAGATACGTGGATGATTTAATTTGGATATCACGGAATAAAATTCATAGTATTGACTTCAGTTTTTATCATAGTGGACTATCTTTAATTAAAAATCAGACACGTAATGATGGAAGCATTGACTTCCTTGATTTAAATCTTAAGTTAGAAAATGGAGGCATTGTACACTATTTACACGACAAACGCGATGATTTTGGTTTCCAAACGCACAAGATGACGAATTGGAACTCATGTATACACGTTTCTATATTTCGAAATATAATAATTAATCAATTTAACCGATTTATATACCTTTACTCAAGGGAAGTAGATTTAAGGGAACAGTTGTCTAGATTCATAACATTGGCTAATTCCTACGGATATCCAATGAATTTTATAAAACGGATAACTCGAGGGTACTTCGATATGACATCAATCGAATTTAACAGACTTAGAGTTACTGCGATTTAACATCTATCATATATTAGTAGCATCACGGAAGATGATGTATCGTTTTTTGGTAATGTGATTGGTGTCTATTGTGGATTGTAAAAGAGGTATGTAATAGTGTATGTTTTAGTTGTGTTGATTATTATTTTCAAAAACCAGCTGTATTATATTATATTTCCAGTGTTCTTTCTCTATTTTGTTTCATTTGTATTCCAATTGAGTAGTATGTATGGTTGTGCGATGTCCTGGCTACCGGGAGTGTTTGCCTGGCATTTGAAACTAGTTCAACCGGGGTAAGACAGGTCGAAACCCCTGTCTGGCCATTTTTCGACATTGCTCCACATTTTTTCTGTCTTTTCTTTATTAAATTTTGATCTTTTGTAATATTATATATATATATATATATATATAAAATAGTTCCGTAACTTACTCACTGACTGACATGCAACGCACAGACCAAACTGCTGGACCTAAAGGGCTGAAATTTTGCATGGCGATTCTTCTTATAGTGTAGGGGTGCACTAAGAGAGATTTTAGAAAAATTCTTCTTAGATTTATTTAAATTGAAATTTTAAGCTGTTTTGGTAACTTTTTTTAACTTTGCATTTAAAATAATAATTTGACGGTTATAAAATTTATATCACAAGAAAGATCATAAAAATTCCTTTAAAATAAAATCTTTTTCGAATCTTTACCTCTATTTTCTGATTTTTGATGAATTTTTAAAGATTAATTTTTAGAATTTAATTTATTAAATGCTGATCACGTGATTTCTTTTATGGTACTTTAAATAAATTTATCGTCACGTGCATAACAACTAAATAGACAAAAACATATTTTTTTTCTTGCTAATGCGGCAGACGATTGGACATTATTTTGTCTATAAAAATATCCCTTACGATATTTTTATAAATATACATATATATTTTTTTTCTACATCAGTTGTCTATATTGATCGTCGTATTTATTATAAATATATATATATTTATTTATTTTTTTTAGCATTAATTGCATACATCGACCGTTGTATTTAATTTGAATGTACTAGGTAGCGAAGTGCGGGTTTTCAGCTAGTATATATATATATATATACACTCAAGAGCCAAAACATTATGACCACCTGTCAATAACGAGTTGGCCCACCTTTAGCGCGCAACACAGCTTCAACCCGCCTTGGCATGGATGCCACAAGTCCTTGGTAGATGGCCGGAGACAGATTGTACCAGATGTTTAAGCAACGGTCACGCAAATCCGAGATATTGCGAATTGGTGGTCTTTGGACTCTGAGCTGCCGTCCCATGACATCCCAAATGTGTTCTATCGGATTGAGATCCGGTGCGTCAGACGGCTAGGACATTAACTGGAATTCAGCATCATGTTCCTGGAACCACTCCAACACTATTTTAGCCTTGTGACACGGGGCGTTGTCCTGTTGGAACATTCCATTTCAAGCTGGAAAAACAGAGGCCAAGTAAGGGTGCAACTGGTCCGCAATGATGTTCATATACCCTGTAGCATTCATGGTCTGCTCTACCACAACCACGGGTCCCAGAGACGCCCAAGAGAACGTTCCCCAAAGCATAATACCGCCACCACCGGCCTGTGTATGACCTACTATACATTGAGGGAGCAACAGTTCGCCTGGAAGACGGCGTATCCTGACACGGCCATCAGCGTGATGAATGACAAACCGTGATTCATCTGACCAGGCAACTCTCTCCCACTGATCCATGGACCAGTCGCGATGTTCCCGGCGCCAGCGCAGGCGCAGTTGGCGATGTCGCTTGGTCAGAAAAGGCACACGAGTGGGACGTTTGCTGCGTAGCCCCATATCCAACAGTGGCCGCTGAACAGTGTGCTGCGATACTATTCTACTTGGCCCTGCATTGTATTGGGCTGTCAGCTGAGCCACTGTCTGGCTCCGGTTTTGCTTCACCATGCGAGACAGTCTCCGACGACCTTTTTCTTTGATAGCGTGTGGACGTCCAACACCATGTCGTCTACTGCTGATTTCACCGTCATTCATCCCCTTTGCATAAGTACTAACAACTGTAGGTCGCGAACAACCCACGAGTCGTGCAGTTTCGGAAATACTTGTTCCGAGCCTTCGAGCCATTACAATCTGCCCTCTATCAAAGTAGCTTAGATCCGCAGCCTTTACCATCACATACAGAAGTAAATGAAAGAATGATTCTTCAGACTCTCCAGCAGCAGTTTAATACCACTTCCACCTGATCACATGCCTTCCATGTCATCCAGGCGAATTCATTTCAAAATGTAGGGGTGGTCATAATATTTTGGCTCTTGAGTGTATATAAATATACATATATATATATATATACATATATATATACATATATATATATATACTTATATATATATATACATATATATATATATACATATATATATATATATATATACATATATACCGGGTGGCCATAATTAAACTGACAGTGCTCACAGTGTTCTGTAGCGCGATCTATTTGCGAGAATGACGCCACATTTTGTAGGAAGATTAAACAAGACGGGGGACGAAGGATTTCGCGAAAAAATAAATTAGTTCCAAAAGTCACCGCTAAGGGAATATTTGGCGCTGTGCAATAGAAAATAGAGTGTTAACAAATGGAAATCAATACGCAAATTATCTTTTATTTTGCATTCAAATGAGGTTCAATGTGGCTTCCGTTGTTGTGGACCACATATTGCATTCTGCGCACAGTATGCACAACAGCAGAAAGTAACATGTCTGCAGGAATCTCCCGTACAGTCCGTGATATGTTATCCTTCAACGTAGCCAGGTCCTGGACCACTCCTTGATAGACCTTGGACTTAAGGTAACCCCATAGCCAGAAGTCGCATGGGGTAAGATCAGGCGACCGAGGTGGCCATGCAGTAGCGGCTAATGACTCTTTCTGTTGTTAATTTCTGTCGTAGCAGCTGTTGCACCCGTACAGCAACGTGTGGAGGGGCTCCATCTTGCATGAAAATGATTTCCCCCAGGCATTGTCTTTGCTGAAGTGCCGGAATGACAAAGCTGTTCAACATGTGGCGATATTTCTCTCCGGTAACAGAACAGGTTTCCGGTCCTGTAGGGGTAATGTTCTCATAGAAGAATGGACCTACAATAAATTCCGCTGTGAACCCACACCAAACAGTTACCTTTGGTGAATGTAATAGCCCAGTCAAAATAGGTTTTATGGCTAAAAAAAATATGAAAGTTTTGAAAATTGGTGGAGATGTTTGTTTAGGCATGCTAATGAACATACTAAAAGTCCCCACCGATCAGACTTGAGCTTTCGCCACCATCTTGGAAAATGTGTACACTTTTTTGGTTTTTTTGAAATAACTTTAAAAATATTGATTTTATAAAAAATAATTAAATACAAAAATTAAAGAACATTAAATTATGAACAAAAATCATTCATAACATTTTTTTATATGTCTAACAGGAACAAAGATAATTGACTTTGAAAAGAGCGCACTATCACACCTGGGACGCGCAAGCGCGGTTCCCCATCGCGGTGGGGGGAAATACCCGCGCATGTGCATACCATAATTAGCCAAATTAGTTTTACACTAAATGGGAAGGTTTTTTGTATTTTTTCAAATAACTAGGGAAATATTAACTTTACGCAAAAAAAGTTTATTTCAAAAATTAAAAAACATTAAATTATGTACAAAAACGATTATATACATTTTTGTCGTAAACCTAACAGGAACGAAGATATTGACTATAAAATGCGCGTTGATAATGGAGGTAGCTTTAAAGTCTAGTTGCAGGTGCTCTTCTTTGAATTTCTAACCTCTCCCACATTTCGGCATTCTTTAAACACAAGAAAATAGACTTTAATGTTTTTGGCTATGTAGATAATTAATCATTATTAATATTTTACATGAATATAGTAAACTTGGGGGTATTCACTATCAGATTTCTATTGCGAATAATTCTTAAACCTTACCTACTTCAGGATTTACGTGTTTTTTTCGGTACGGGATTCTCCCCTTCGTCAGGCATGTATAGATCGTCTATGGATCCGCTAGCATCGGCCCATTCATCAACTTCTTTCATTCGATCGTCATCATCAACAGGGCTGATACCATTCTGACATACCCCATTGCAATTATTGCAATGGGGTATGTCAGAATGCCTCATTGCAATTGTGCAGTTGATGCCTGCTTTCAGACATCCGAATCTTACTCCACAGTCAGTCTTACAGTTGCAAAACACCATGTTTAAAACTGAATCGGGAGCTACTGCATCCATAGTTGTGATGGGCACAAGAATTTTCTCTTGACGCTTCCAGCCCCACAGGCAGTTGGGCGTTTCTTTTTCAGGTGCTCCAAAGTCTTCCTCATTTAATTTCGATGGCTCGTATTTGATTGCGTGTGTTTAAGGTTTCTTGCGATGGTGGTTCAGTAGCAAAATCTCGAACCAACTCATGGAGATTTTTTACATTCCAAATCAGATATGTCCATGCCGTCAAAAATTATTTTTGCTAAAGCTGTTTGGGTCAATAAATGAGCTCGGACGGCCCTAGCGTATGCATGGCCAGGCAATATTTTTCTTCTAACGTAGGTGCATAAATCAAAGTGAGTATTTCTTTTAACCCACTTCCAGCCATTATGTACCCAATGCAGCCTAAGAATGACATTAAAAGATGGAATTCACCAAGCCTCACAATAGAACTTGATAATAATAGGTTGGATGTTGCTGCGACTATCTCTCGAGCTTTAATATGCAGTGGTTGGTCAAACGTGAGTATGCAAGACTTTTGGTGCATTTTAACACACTGCTGGGCAGCATATTTCAGCACAGTGAAAATGGTGCCATACTTGCTTGGTGGTGAATTAACAAAAGGAAGGGGTATTACTTTGGTCTTTTCACAAGGCTGGTTTCTGGTTATACAATGGAATTCAATTCAGGTATCTGTGGAAGACCTAACCACTTAGCACACATCCAGGAGATATCAGATGGCTTAGGCAGTGGTAAATCTTCCGCTAAAGGATGTAAGACATTCCAATCTTCGATAGTAATTGTTTTTAACCCAGGCCCTCGAAAATTTTCAAACGTTTCCAGAGGAATGATTCCCATTTTGCCTACGGTCGATGCGGATGTAAGTTCGGTTAATTTTTTTATCTTCGTCCCGGGTTCCACTGCTGACTCTGGAGTAAAACAAGCAATGCCCCCCCCCCTCCCATGCTATGAAACGTATTCAGGCCATCGATTGTCGACACATTGAAGTCTGCATTGTCAAATACGAATTGGCAGAATGATCCCTCGCGCATTTGGGGTTGCGGATTATTTATGGCTGACATCTCAAGTGTTTGGGCTTCATAGTAAGAAGAACAACATCCCAAATTCAAGAGCATTGTTTTTAAATTCTTGGAACAGAACTTTTTGTACAAAAATAAAGCAAGACCATTGAGCAGAGGAGACATAAATGATCGTGGCCTTAGCGCTGATATAATAACGTGAGCTATTGAAGTGACTTTTTTTCCCGCCTTAGCAGTCTTTTTTTTTAATAATCAAGTGCTCCAAAAAAGATTTTAGGCTTTCTGGAATACCCTTGTTCACATCTCTGAAAAAGTTATCACTTGGAGGGTAGCAATGATTGTCATAAACTGGTGTCTGGATATCTTCTTTTATTATGGCTGCAGCAGTTTGTAGTATTCGTAGACGCTCCTCATGATCATTTCGTATCCTTTTGTCGTACCAAGAATCTGATAAGACTTTCATTCCAGTATTACGTAAACATATGACAGTAACATTTTTGGAGTTTGAAGCAAAAATAATCCCATCCCCGTATTTTTGTTTCAACTTATTTCTCAAAGTGATGTCGTCTGGAACTAGCCCTGTAATTTGAGATTTGAGTTCGGGTACTGAGAATTGACAGTCGTCATTATTATCAAGGAAGAAGGATATTTCGTCTACAGCTGCTGAGACGTAATCCGACTCAGGCCGCCCTCTCTTTCTTATTGGTGCAGTGTGTACAAAAAAAATTCATGAAGCAATCTTGATGATAAATCGCATCAGCTGCAACTAAATCAGCAACGTTTATTATACGACACTGAACTTCCTCTCCCCACTGGTCATGTCTATTCTCTGCAGCTTCAAGAACTTTGCTTTTCATTTCGAGACTCCTAACTTCGTATATAGTTCTTCGCCTGTCAGTTGGTTTTTTCTTTTGTCTTGCTTTGAATTCTTGCTTTGAATCACTGCCGTACAAAAGAAACATTTTGTTCGAAAATCGAACTGAGGTTAAGAAAAGATCGCAAACTTACCGCGCGCTCTTCACTTTGGGATGTTGACGCGATTTCTGCATTTCTTTTTAAATCAACTTTTATACTTCCTGGTCTGGTGTAATTACTCCGACACAACGAATGAACCGAAACAGACTTTAAATGTTCCAACTGTTCATGCTTATTGTCTTTTCTTTGGACACTAAGCTCTTAAAGCGTCGATCCCCTTTTCTCCTACATTCACGAAATCATCATTTGACATTAATTTTTTACATATAAAACATAGTTCCGTATCAGCCATTGTTCACAGACGCACACGGAACGGTGACTAACTATTAACTGTCTAGGAAACTACTAGGGTAAGACCGATTTGGCGTATACGGTATGCACATGCGCGTGTCTTCCAGCCATGGGCACCCACGCATGCGCGTCCCTGGTGTGATAGTGCGCTCTTTCCAAAATCAATTATCTTTGTTCGTGTTAGACTTATAAAAAAATATAATATATGTTTTGTGTAGAAGCTGCCTCCATTATCAACTCGCATTTTATAGTCAATACCTTCGTTCCTGTTAGGTTTACGACGAAAATGTATAAAATCGTTTTTGCACATAATTTAATGTTTTTTAATTTTTGAAATAAACTTTTTTTACGTAAAGTTAATATTTCCCTAATTATTTGAAAAAATACAAAAATCCTTCCTATTTAGTGTAAAACTAATTTGGCTAATTATGGTATGCACATGCGCGGGTATTTCCTCCCACCGCGATGGGGAACCGCGCTTGCGCGTCCCAGGTGCGATAGTGCGCTCTTTTCAAAGTCAATTATCTTTGTTCCTGTTAGACATATAAAAAAATGTTATTAATGATTTTTGTTCATAATTTAATGCTCTTTAATTTTTGTATTCAATTATTTTTCATAAAATCAATATTTTTAAAGATATTTCCAAAAAACCAAAAAAGTGTACACATTTTCCAAGATGGTGGCGAAAGCTCAAGTCTGATCGGTGGGGACTTTTAGTATGTTCATTAGCATGCCTAAGCAAACATCTCCACCAATTTTCAAAACTTTCATATTTTTTTTAGCCATTCGTCAAAATCGGGTCTATTTTGACTGGGGTATAAGGGAATTTCTGTGACAGCATGTGGTGATTTGTCATCCCAAATTCGGCAGTTCTGGGTATTCACAGTTCCATGCAGGTAAATGTGGGCCTCATCTCCCCATAAGATTTTCCACGGCCAAGTATCATCCACCTCCATTCTGGCAAGAAAAGTGAGAGCAAAAGTCAATCGCTTATCATGGTCGGGGTACAGTAACGGGTACAGTAATCTTTCGTAAGATTTTCCATACCGTATTGTAAGGCATATCCATATTCCGAGCTAATCCACGAGCGCTAGAGGTGGCAGCAATATTCTCTGGTCCTCTGTCGACAATCGCCGTGGCAACTGCTTCGATTGTATCCTGTGGTACAGGTTTTCGTCCTCTGCCTGACTGAACCTTCAGAGAACCTGTTTTCGCAAACGTCGCAACCATTGCTTTTAGCCCATTAACTGATACAGGACCGTTATTTTTACGCATTTTTTGTGCGTTCTAAAAGCACGAAGAACGGCTGACGCGTTGCACTGGTTGAGGTAAAAGAATTTGACCAGTAACGCACGCTCGACTAAAGAAGGATACATTGCACATAAACTTTCAATCCGATTGATTCGAAACGTAACACATTGCCTTTTACAACCCAAGTAGCTGGCACTGTGCCAATGGATCTAACGTGAAATTTGAATAAAGAACTTCTTCTTCTGCTCAGCGTACGTGATATTGCAGATCACGAGACTTTATCGGTGTTTATGTAGATTTTACGCTTTTTTAAAAGTGTTGCCATATTGCACTTGAACTAAATAAGAAAATGTGCATAATAAAAGGTAATTTTATTCCGTATTAATTTGCATTTGTTAACACTCTATTTTCTATTTCACAGCGCCAAATATTCCCCTAGCGATGAATTTTGGAACTAATTTATTTTTTCGTGGAATCCTTCGTCCCCCGTCTTGTTTAATCTTCCTACAAAATGTGGCGTCATTCTCGCAAATAGATCGCGCTACAGAACACTGTGAGCACTGTCAGTTTAATTATAGCCACCCGGTATATATATACATATATATATATATATATATATATATATATATATATATATATATATATATATGGTGTTTCATATTGAATGGGACAAGAAGAAAGCATTTCCGTGAACGCTGTAATTACTTTATTTTGATAAATCAAATTTACAGTGAAACCATAGTTATCCAAGTTTCTGTAGATGTTCTATATGTGCTCCTCCGGTGACACGGAAAATATTTAAGCGGTATTTCAGTTCTTGCCACATTCGTGTTAGAATATTGTTTGTTAATTATTCGATCACTTCAGTTATCCGCTGCGACAGTTGCTGCAAGTCCTGGGGAAATGGAGGCACGAACACTTTGTCTTTAATAAAATCCCATAGTAAAAAATCACAAGTCTGTTCGCGAAACCACCTACTTCCAATTTATCTTACAAACTAGAAGGTAACCCGTCATTTTGACGTCATAATACTAATAATGAAGTCATAATGGAAAAACTATATGAAAGTTAAAAAATATCCCGAATTATTTAACAATATTGCATTTAATCCACACCTTGTAAAAGCAAACCCTTTCATTGTGTTTTATTTATTTAGTTTTTTATGCGATTGGAGTAGTAGACTGCCATCCAGTTTTTTACAGCTCACTACGCGATATGAATACTTGAGCTACTTGTTTAATTCACATTCAAGTTAGTTTACTTCCAGAATTCATCGCAAAAGTAAACAGATTTTTAAAAACTGTTATATATACAGCTAAAAACATGCAATTTGTTTTAGTTCTGAATATTTTATAGAAAAATAGGCTGAACAAACGTGATTTGATGTAGAAGATATTAGGTTTTAGGTAAGAAAAGATTCTGATCCACTTCTGAAATTGAAATTAAGCCTAACCGGCAGTTTGTTTACTGAGGGCTTTATTTGAAAGATGAGTACAACCCGGAAGTGTTATATAGAGACAACGGCTATTATATATATAATTCCCACAGGAAGCTTTATGCAACGGTTTGTCAGAAGGTTTTAACGCCTGCACCATCTGGAATCTGAACAGCTGTATGGAATCTGTACACCCGCATGGTGATTTTTTTATTTTGTGGAAGTATTCAATGAGTCTCTTTGTTAGTGTACATTCACTGAGTAATAATAAAAGCGCTACAAAATCTGGATCATCATTTCGCTCAGTGATTCTAGTTTTCACGGGAATTATATCTTCATTGTCTTGAAACGCATTTACAATGGGAACAGTATTGATAACTGAAAAGAAAATATGCTGAACTGAGCGTATAAGAGCTTTTTCTGCAGCCTCAATTTCCAAGACTAAAAGTTCGTGAAATTTTCTATTTTCAGCCGTTATGCGAGAATTATTAATGAATATTAAAATCCATGCGATTAGACGAATTATTGAATGATAATCAGAGAATTTAGTAGAATACTAAGGAATAGATTCCTTTGTCACATTCACGCAGTTCAATTTTACTTTCCTGCGTTCAGAATTGAGATAATCCGTTTTGCAAACTATTTCCGTAACCGGCCACGTTTTACGTGAATTAAGTAACCATGGAGGACCCTCAACCCAATTAGCGTCTAACAACTGTTTTGGTAAACACCCACGCGAAATCAAATCAGCGGGGTTTAAAGTCCCTGGTACGTGTCTCCAATTTTCATAGGGTGCAATTTTATTAATTTCCTTTACACGGTTGGATACAAATATCGACCATTCCCCATAATTCTTTATCCACCAAAGTGCAATCATTGAATCAATCCAGTATGTAGTTTCAATGTCAGACAAATCTAATGCAATTCTGACCGAATTAGTAAGTCTTGCTTCTATAGTTCATGCCAGTAACTCCAAGCGAGGCATTGTTATATTTTTAACTGGTGCTACTCGCGCTTTTGCTCGCAACAGGGAAACACAATCTGTACGCACGAAAACACACGAAGCGTACGACGTCTTGCATGCGTCCACGAAAACGTGTAATTCAGATTTATCATTAACTGGTGTATACCGCGGAATCTCGATATTATCTAAACACGAAATTTGATCAAACCGTTTGCAAAATTTATTATGCAAGTCATCGGGTAAGGGTTCATCCCAAGACAATTTGATTTTCCAAGTCTCCTGCAGCCAAAGCTTCGGTAGCAAAGTACCTGCAGACAAGATGCCCACAGGATCAAACATTTGTTGTACAATGGATAAAACTGATCTCTTAGTCATTTTATGAACAATTTTCAACGTATAGCCTAACACTTTTCATCTAAGAGTATCTTTACCCAAATCCCAATTGATGCCCAACACATTAGTATCACCAGAGCATTTCGAAATATGTGAATTTGCGATATTACTCTCCCAGCAACTCAGATTGAATCACCCCTTAAGCATAACTTACTGAGCAGTAAGAATGAAATTTTCCATTTCTTGCTCTTTGAAAACCCCAGAAATACAATTGTCTACATAAAAAGAGTGTTTAAGTTTTGTAGCAATTTCAGAATATTCATCGGACAAATGATCCAGCAAATGATTAATTGATGCTGAAAAGAAATGGACTAGAACATACCCTGAACACCACCCTACACTGTCGGTAAATAATTTCACTGTCACCTGGAAAGAAAAATCTTAGATAATCTCTGTGCTCCGGAACAATAGCTAACTGGAAAAAACGTCATTTCAATGTCTGCAGATAACCCAATAGGATATAAACGAAATCTATCAATTATGTCCGGGATGAGCTCTATCAAACTGGGACCTGCAAATAAGCAGTCATTTAAAGAAGGCCCATTCGCTTCCCTAGCTGAAGCGTCAAACACTGGTCTAATCTTAGTTGTTTCACTCGAATGTTTAATTACTGGTCTGTGGGGAAGATAGTGAACTTTCTCCGCTTCTCGGATCCTCCGGAACTTTCTCCGGATCTCGTTATCTGGGACCCTTTCGATTACCTTTACAGTTTCCCACTCTCTAAATACCGCAAAGTAATATGAAAAATACTCCGATTTGATTGCATTCTGACACATTCGTCGATGCCTCTTGGAAGCTAAATCCCTGTTACTAGGTAATTCAGTTTCACCCTTGAAGGGCAACGAAAGCTCATACCTGCTGTCAGAAAGGACTTTTAAATCCTTTTCAAAATTTTCGATAGTGCTCGAATCCAGTGGTCCTTTTTTGACCCTCTCGAATGGATCCCGAATACCTAAGGTATCTAATTCCCATAACTTGGAAAGTTTTGAATTATTAACGTGAAGTGACAGAAGAATCTTTGAACTGCACGTTTCTTTTTCTTCAGTTACACCCATAACTGTCCAACCCAAAAGAGTATTCATTGCAACGAGTTTTTCCGACACTTGTCTAATCTCCCCCGTAAATAAATTTCCCGCATAATCGGCAACTGTTCTCAAACTTCTATTCTTATCGATATTCACTTTCATTAAAACATGTCATGAATTTCTTCAACCACTTTGGTTTTGGCTTCTGACCGTCCTGAGCTGGTTTTCTTACACAAGCAGCTCGTGTCCTGACACTGCTTCACCCACCGTTCGAAGTTGTGACGATGCGGTGGTTCTTTACCAAATTTCGCGAGAAAATGTCTTTCAACGACGATAAACGATGATGTTTCGGCATATTTCAAAACACAATACGCTCTCTCCTGCATGGATGGTGCCATTTTCATTAAGAGTGCCTCTAGCGGCGATTTCGTAATCGGAAGATTTTTCACTGTTGCCAGATAAGGTAAATGCACCTATAATGGGCCATGTCCCTATAATGGGCTACCCTTTAGAAATGTCGAGAAATTAAGGGTCTATTGTTACCTTAGGCAGTGGAAGGGGTGAGGGTCATTGGTTACTACCTGCGAGGATCCCTTAGCATTGGAATTCAGTTCTTTCCTTTACTTTGTGCGAAGTGTAAGGTGTATTCTGCTAGAGAGAAGAAAAATTTCTGTTTGTTTTAACGTCTGCTTAAGAAATCTGTTAAGGTAAGTGAATTTTTCAAAAAATTTTATTTAAGTACTATAATGCCTGCTTATTGGCTTAAACTATTATTCATTACGATAGTACGTATAATTCAAATTGTACAGTGATTAAATGACAAAAAACTTAGATTCCATTGTCAAAATAGTGTGGCCCATCATGGGATCACGAATTGTTACACTGCCCCTGTATTGGGCCAACCCGTGTACTGGTACAAATTATTTTTTACCGAAATGTCAATATTTGCAACAACATACCAGCTGTGACAAGTAAAGCGGTACATCACCGGCAACATTAACCACAATTTTTAAGTAAATTTAATTTTAGATGTTTAAGTTAATAAATTTATATTTCTGTTATATTTCAGTTTTTATATAAGTGTAGTTGTACTGTAGTTATAAAAGGAATAAACCGGTTTAAAAATATACATCATGTTTTTAGTTCCTTTTCTTTCGAATTTTATATTGTAGAATTGATTTTTGTTCCATAACAGATTAAATAGATTTCTCATTAATATTGTGATGGGCGATATTCATGGCCCATTATTGGGTGGCCCATTATGGGTACATCGGATAAAATAAATCGGCCCATTGTAGGTGCATCAGGTTGGTTATTATTTATGTATATATATTTCTTTTATGAATGCAGCCAGTGCGATCCAATTGCTACTACAGATGTAAGACAGTTATTAAAATGGCAGGTAAGAATTTGGACCAGTTTGCTTTATCTATAGCAAAAGATATTATCTAAACACGAAATCATTCTCCAGGTCTCTTGTCAATAAAAGATAGGCATAGTTCATAATATCTCCAACAGATAGGAGCATTAGCTAGGTCCTGAGGCACCTTACCACGTTCCCGCTCTGCCCACCTTTTTTTTATTTCAGGTTATGTTGCTTTGTGATAAAAGCAAGAATTTTTGTGCCCTTATAACTTCCACCTTTACTTTTTTACACACTGCAGTCCCACATTAGGTAAGGATAAATTTACATTTCAAATATAGTCTTTAAGAATATAACAATAGTTTTAGATGGATAGAGAATCAATTTACAAAGTAAAAATTATAAGTATTAACTAGTGCGCTGATAACCTAAAAATGGGGTTACTTGGACCCAACCAAGGAAGTGGGTCCAATTAACCCCTAGTCACATTTTTGATTAGACATTCTGAAATTTCACTGTAAAAATAATTAATATCGTTACTTCATGTCGGGTCCCTTTTATTAAATGGTTAAAACGGTTCATGAGCATCTATGCGCAGATGTGATACAAAAATGCCCCGAAATTACAAGAGGTCTCATGGGAGTAGAAAGTATGCGGATTTTACAACTGAAAAATTAGAGGAATGTTTAAATGCTGTGAGGTCAGGAGAAATGTCTCGGAGAGATGCCTCAACACACTTTAAAATTAGTAGGTCCACTGTAAAAAGGAGATTGATGAATGGTTTATTGAACAAATCTGGACATCCAATCATTTTTACTAGTGAGTTGTCCTGTGCCAGTCATTTAGACAAAATTTGGGATTTTGGATTTCCCGTAAATGAACTGGACTTTCGATTTTTTGTCAAGTCTTACCTTTCAATGCATGGAAGATCAGTGAAATGTCTTCAAAACAACCTCCCTGGGCGTGAAAGGGTAAAATTAGTTTTGAAGACGCGTCCACCGTTAACAATCAGATTTGCAAATAAAATAGGGTTTGTTTTCTGTTTTAATGTAAAATAAATTTTTCATACATAAGCGTCTATTTTTATTTCAAGATCCTAGGTGCTACTTGAGCCCACTACCTATTTGAATTGTATATTTCATGTAAAATATAGGTTGGGTCCAAGTAACCCCAATCAAGGGGTTACTTGAACCCAAATTTCAATAATTTATTAAATATATATATATAAAATTAAAATTTTGGTTTCAAAAAGACCTAAAATCCTGGGGAATCTTCAAATAAGTTGTTCAAATCAGGTTATCAGCACAAATGTTTTTAAGGCTATCGTTGGGTAAGAAATGTACAAAAATCTTCACTTTTTGGGTTTTGAAAAACTCTTTACGTTTGCTCTCTGTCCTTGGGTTACAACCATTTGTGACTAAGTTAAAAGGTACTTGAATTGATGATGATATATTGTCTCACTAAGTGCATGATCTAAGTATTGAAGAAACGAAGCTGGTACAGGAAATTTCTACTGATGTTTCTAGACGCCTTCATCGACTTAGATATTAATAATTACCTCAAATTCAAAGTACAGTAACCACCGCTTATAGTGATCAGTGGTTATAAGAATCAACCGTTTATAAGAATCAATATCGCGAAAACAAAAACAAATGTATTATTTCCATGTTAAAATTTTCGGTTTAAAGAATCAATCCACAGGTTTTAAGAATCAGTTTACACTATTCGCTTTCCTTTTCTTTATCCAAAAAACCACTTAAACCCCCAAAAGGCACGAAGTTCTTTCTTTTTTTTTAAAGAAAGATTGATAAGATGGGATGGAATACAGTTGTAAAATGCATCCCTTTTTGTTAGACATAACAAAATAGTTTCCCCTTAAACGCTTTAGCACAACACTGTCCTATTAGCTTGACCCGGGGGCATCTTTACCCGTCCGGGTCCGAATTCACTTTTCTTCACTGACAAACAAAAGTAGGGACTCTTTTTTCCCCCCTCCCACATATTGGCTGCGGCTTCCTGGACCCTGAAACACATAAATCTTCGGCGAAGTGTCCACTATCACTTATGCAAACGTGACATTATTAGATTCAGCACGTTATCAAATAGTGAAACGTAAGCTAGAAGTTGAATCTTCGTCTGAGACTATTAGCATTGAACGAGGTATAAACAGCCTCCTGAAAACTTCATTACGTCAAACTACCAAAGAAAACTTTTTCTTGCACCCTTCCTGTAGTTTAAATGTTAAAACTGTTAAGCAGGTTTGTTGTAACAAATATTGATTTTTTTTCTTCTCTTACTATAATCATGTGTATTTAATAATAGGTGTAGAAATTACATTGTATTTTTAAAATTATAAAATATAATTTTAATAAAAGATAATTAACGTAAATTAAAGAGTATTTTATGGTAAATTATCTAATATGTGTATATATGGGTGTGTGTGTGTGTGCCTGTCCTAAATTTCGGCTATAAGAATCAACCGCTTATAAGAATCAAAAACAGTAACAACAAACGTGATTCTTATATGCGGAAATCACTGTACTTTAATTGTTTTTTAATTACTTGAGATTGAACGTACCTCATAAGTATATATTCGATGTTTCAAGAGATCTCTTTGCCCAGTTCTTCTTAAATGGGAAGACAAGGGGGACTGCTCAAACTCGTCTGTGCATTCTCCATACGGCCAAGGTAACCGGTCGATCTTTCTCTAAAAATTTAATAATGTTATAAGATCAAAACCAGTCATTTTCTTTTAATCGTAATTAGATTAAATCTTACAGAGGTTTATTTTCTTTTCCTGGCTTCTAGCTGTAAGTTAATGGCATATGAGCGTATTGGATTTTTAGAAAATAATGCAAAGATGCTGTGAGTCATGAAATGATAATAAAATAAACAAGGGAGAGAAAAGTAAATTTCATTGGTACATTATGTATTCAACAAACTGAAATTGTTTGAAAAGTTTCTGCTATAAAAATCTTGTGCTTATAAAATTATAAGGATAAACAGAACTGAGCCAGGAGCATAAAGTAATGAGGCACACTTACTGTAACGCACAGAACTCCTAAATTCTATATATATATATATATATATATATATATATATATATATATATATATATATATATATATATATTAAATTAAAGAGAAAATGGTGCCGCTAAATTCCAGGCACACATCATCTGATGTAAGTTCGGAGCGCTTAAGGACTAATTGGTTGGTCAAGGCTGTGTTTAATATGACCAGAACCAAAGTAAAAGAATTTTTTCTGCAAATCAATTAAAAAAAACCGAACTCAAAGGAAATTGCTAGGAAGGGTAAAATAACTGAAAGTATGACCACTGCTGAAATTGCAACCATCATCGTGTTTAGCCATTGGCTTAAGGGGACAGTGGATTTTCAGAATTGTGAAATTTGTCCAAAAAATCCATTTTTTTATTTTATTGAGTTGTGAAACTACGGACGAGTAGGAATGTGTTGCAAAAATTTTTAATTTCTGTGATTACTTTCCTAGTAATAGGCATTTGTATTTAATTTAGATATTATGTGGTTACTAATAGCAATAACTTTAAATGCGTTTTTCTCGAAATAAAATTTGTCATGTCATACGAATATTCAAACTGCTGCAGGCGCATTTCTAATTATCGTATTGCTTTGAAATTTAAGTTTTATATACTTAACTGTATATTGAATAAATCCTATTGAAAAAAATTATGCTTCGTAGCTCAGAATTTCTAAATTTTGTACTTGAAAAGATGATTTATAGGTATTTTGCGCAATAAAAAGGGTGTTTTCACTATTATTATTTTTTTCTCTTTATATTTTTAATGAATGCTTAAAATAAGCAATAAGTTTCCTTGTTAGTTCTATAAGATATCCTGTAAATAAAAATTACCATATTATATGCAAAAGAAATGCGCATGGAACATTTTTAATTAGGCCAATTTTTGATATAATTAATAATTCTTAATTCATAAACTATTAATATTTCATCTTTAAATTTTAACCACTATGGTACTTATCACGTATTCAAATTTCAAGCAAATCCATTCAAAACAAAAAAAGTTAGGTTTGAAGGTCCACTGTTCCCTTAACCATGATGTTAAAGGCCTTCACGTCAGACAGGAAACTGGGGAATGGAGTCTACCTTAAAAATTTATGTCTCATAAAAGTAATGTTATCCACCAATTTTGTCAATGCGTCAAGAAGAGTGGCAAGGTCATTGGAAAGATCATTGAGAACCTCTTCAAAAATGTAATCATAAATAATTGTTATTAAATTTGACTTACAACTCATGCCCTACAGGGATAAAATGCTAAATGTCATATCCCATAACGACAGAAAACAAACAAAAAAGTGCGGAACTTAGAAGATTCGTATGCCTAGACATGTATTGTCATAGCCTCGAAGTAAGCGACAATAACTTTTTCTGCAGACTAGACAAATTTTTTGGTGAACAGCTTTAATGGCTTGTCAAGATCTTTTATGGGTTGGGTAATACCTCTCTGTCTATTCTTGAATGCAAGCATATGTCCGAAAATTAGCAAGGACCACTCAAACAGAATTTGCTACTATTTGGTCATTTTTAGAAGATCAAGATAGGAAACTCAGCATGACATCTCCATTCGCCATTTCGATTTTACGAAACAATGTCTTGTACAGTTAAATATGTCTTGTTGTGAATGCTCATCTTTGAACCTAGATCTCGAGGCAGTAGAGAATGCGTGGGGGGGGGGACTTAAAATGTATGGTATACCGAAAAGAAATAGACAGAATATCCTAGAATAAAGCTTAGAATTTAAATAATAGGTCAGGTAAATTCATGTTTGTTTTCCTCCTGCGAAAAAAAGTTATTAAATCATTAATTTTATGAAATATAGGGGTTAATAAAATACACTACATCTAGTTTGCAGTTATACAGGGTGATCAGAAAGTCAGTATAAATTTGAAAAAGTAATAATTCATGGAATAATGTAGGTAGAGAGGTAAAAATTGACACACATGCTTGGAATGACATGGGGTGGTTTTATTGCAACCACAAAAAAACTTCAAAAAATGGCCGACAGATGGCGCTTCATGTGATAAGAAAAGCAATAATTAGCATAACAAATTATGACAAAGCAAAGATGATGTTCTTCATAACAAATGCTCAACATTTCGACCGTCATTCTTCATCAATAGCTTTAGTCGAGGGACAATGTTGTGAACAGCCCTGTACACCATATCTCTATTTATGATGTTGTCTTTTAGCATCCCTATTGATGTCGGTCCATCGTGAACTTCAAAATCATTCTCTTCACAGATGCAATTGTCCTAGAACCTTTACCCGTTCGAATGCCCTTCCTATGGCGATAGGATCGGAAAGCTGCTGTAGCAGATTCCCCATTCTGATAGTACAGCTCCACTAACAGTGCCTTTTCTGGTAACGTCAACATGCTGCGATTGCTGGTGCATCTGATTCCCTCTCTCATTACAGCTTCTTTTATACGCGATTCTCATGCAGGGTCAGTGACTTTTTGCTATCCAGTGCCATTTGTTGGCCATTTTTTTAACTCTTTTTGTGGTTACATGTCATTCCAAGCATGTGTGTCAATTTTTACCTCTCTACCTACATTATTCCGTGAATTATTACTTTTTCAAATGTATACTGACTTTCTAATCACCCTGTATATATTCTAAGCTTATGCATAGAAAACATACGAATAAATTTAAATAAATATATTTAAGTTGCATAAGAAATTCTTGGATGATGGCTTCGTCTCTGGCATCCGGTGTGTTTGCATGGATGTTCAGAAACATTCAGAATCGGTTTTAAACAGTAGGCCCGGATTATCAGGGTTGTTAGCCCGAGTATCTAATAACCTGACAGATCTGACCTTTTGCTTCAGGCCTTCTTGAGCCAAAATGTAACCGTAGAGCTCTCTAAGTCAGTGCGCCGCAACCGGCCATGCCGTGGCACACTAGTGTGCCGCGAGGTGATCTTGACTGTGCCGCGGTGATTTTATCGATTATAATAATAAGTCTAAGCTTAACGTCGGCCCACCGTGAAGGCATCCAACTGAGTTTTAAGAAGATTGGTCATCTCTTTGGAGCACATCCCTAGCTCCGTCACTTGGCTACATCTGCAACTTTACCGAGTCGCTCCATAGAGCAAAATCACACCACCATACCTCGCTATTAACACTAAACTTTATTGAAATATTACATAACGCTAAATAAATCAGCAAAAAAAAAACACATCGAGATTGACAAGATTTTTAGGCTAACTGGACATGTTCGTCCATCAGCCCTTTAACGATTTTATTCACTACTCGGCAGCAGTAGTGATCGTTAAAGAATTTATGTTTACTCCAGATTCTGGCGTCCTTAGGCAGGTCGACTCGATGTTCCTCGAAATTTCTGCAATCGACCAGACAGTGCTCGACTCTCTGAACCTCTCCACAATTTCAGCTGTTCATCTTCCCGAAGAATTTGGCTTGATACTGTCCAAAGCTGCCGTGTCCAGTTATCACCTGGTTCCTCAGGAAGTCCCCTTGGACTCTGTCCAGACGAACTGTCTGGAAGATCTCTTGAGTGCGCCTGCCCTTGGTGGACTCATTCCATCTGTCTTGCCATTTTTTCATGGCATCTTTTAGTAGAATGCCATTAAGTGGGTTCTTGGTCCGTTTATAATGGTTATTAATGGTGGGAAGTTGTGTCGCTCTCTTGGTGACATCATCCACCTCTTCATTTCTTCTATTACCGGCGTGGGCTTTCACCCAATGCCAGGTAATGTTTAAGCCGTGTGTTTTGATGCACTTTTTTATATTGTCCATCAACTGACATTTAAAGCTTTTCGCTTTGAGTGCTTGTAGTGCACTCATGGAGTCCGTATAGACATCGAACTCTGTGGTTCGTGTCTAAATTGCGTCTTCTACTACCATCTCTATTGCTCTTAGTTCAGCTTGATATGAGGAACTGTGATCTGAGTTCCTCTCCATTAGATCATATAGCTTACCGTTGTTATCGGGGGGCCTCCCCACAGCGCCCCTTAGTGAGATTCGAGAGTTATCCTTACCTGACAACGGCCCAGAGTCTATCAGGTACACAAAGAGACACTAGGCTTAACTAGCGATATTCTCAATCGATTTCACAAGCGGAACCTATCGGCACCTCCACGTGGTGGCCCCTGGGTGATCCTGGGATCAGCGAACGCCGAAGGTGTGGGGAAGTAGAGAAATTCTACTAATCCTTTAATTAACACGGACCAATTATGTTGCCTCCACTAGATGGAATGCGACAAAACCTTAAAGAAATGGAAGACAGGGTGAAGACCAAACTCACCAATATCACCTGTGCAGTGGGTAATGCCAAACTGACGGTGGACTTTAGGAGAGCCTTAAGTGAGGACCTCATGGACATTGTGTCCGTGTGCAACTCACAAAGAGCCTACATAAAGAACCTATTAGGACAAATAAGCAGGATGGAAAGCCAACCTGCGACGTACGCCGACAAGGCAAGAGGCCGCTCAAAATCGAGAGGCAGATCGGCATCGAAACGCAGAGCCGCTAATAAAAAACGGACCAAGGATCAGTTCCTCATAACGATCCATCCCCATGCCCAATCCACAAGACTCAGATAAAACTAAGAAGGAAGTCCAAAACATAATAGACCCCATAAAAATACAGGTGGGCGTAGAAATGTGCAAGAAGATCTCGAAAGGAGGTCTTCTAATTGGCACAAATAGCGAGGACGAATTGGACAAAATAATAGAGTAATTTAAAAAGAGAGATGAGTTAAATAAAAATTTCAAAGTGGCTAAGACCAAGAAAAAGAACCCGCATATTATTATATACGGAGTGACCGAGGAGTTCAGTGATAAAGAATTCACTGAAAAACTAATAGCTCAAAACGGATTAGAAGGCGGAGAGGTGGAACTGGTACACAAGTTCCAAGCGAAGCGAGGCAAAAATTGGATCATTAGTTTAAATGGAGAAGCCTACAAAAAAGTAGGATCGGACCAAAAGCTTAAGCTAGGGTGGCAACGATACTCCTACAGGGAGTACGTGAAGGCCTGCTTGTGCTTTAATTGCTGGAGGTATGGACACCCGGCGAAATATTGCAGATCGGATAAGACATGCGAAAACTGCGGAGAAACAGGACACACTGCCGAAGGATGTAAGAATGAAAAATGTTGCGCTAATTGTAAGAGGGCCCCAGCCCACAAAGAGACCACTCCACACTTGCCCACCTATAATACGTGCCCGGTATATCGCACGGAGGTGGAGCGAATAAAGTCGCGCACTCAGTATGGATAATCCATTACTGAAACTTAAATGCGTACACCTCAACTTGAGGAACTCCTTCATTGCAGCTACTCAACTTTCAGCAGATATCATTTCTGAGGGTTATGATATTATATCCATTAATGAACCGCATGTTTTGATTGATGGAGACATACACAAGATCGTCTGTCTCCTAAAATCCCATACTCTAGTACACGCCATGCACAAGCCCAGAGCTGCCCTAGCGATCTCCAACAAGCTCAACTGTACGAAAGTACTCATCACAGACCACCTTGTGGCGGTCTTTACCCAAATCAACACGCAGAAATATATGATAATCACGATATACTTGCCTCCATCGCCCTCGGGCAACATGGAAAGGACCGAACCGCACTTTAGTCAGTTATCTACACTCGTCGCTATACACAACAACGATAAGATCTTGTTGACTGGTGATGTGAACGCAAAGTCCTCCTTGTGGGGACCTAGTAACACAGACGAAAGGGGATCAGCTATAGTAGAACTTGTAACCCTACACGGGGGCAGCATTATAAATGACCCGAATAGACCTCCTACTTATAACAGCACTATGGGACAGAGCTGGGTAGACCTTACAGTCTCCTTTGGTATGGATGATGAGGAGATCACCAACTGGCAAGTGAGCGATAAATACACACTCATGGACCATAATGGCATAAGCTTTGACATAAAATTGGCTTACCCTAAAAACAGGTTAAAATCTTCAAGGTGGGAACTGAAGAATATTAACTGGCTGGACTTCAGGGTCGATTTATGTAAGACCACCAGAGATTGGAACACCGAATTCTTGAACAGAGATCTCAATACCATAATATTCGAAATCAATAAGAACATGGAAAAACTGTGCTTAAAGCACAGAAAAAAGCAGAAGAATGCCAAACGAAATGCCCATTGGTGGTCCCCATCACTCGCCACTATGCGCAGCAAAGTTAGAGCCCTGAGAAGGCGATATCAAAGTGAAACTAACCAGATCGATCGAGACAAGTACAAAGTCGCTTGCAAGAGAGAGAGAGCCGTGTACCAAAAACAGATCTTGAACGCCAAACGGACGAAGTTCAAAGACTATATAGAGTCTATAACAACAAGAGACACTTTCAGAGCTCTATATAACAATACCATCAAAAATAAAGATGGTAACTTCACGCTCAAGGGCGTGAAGACCGGGCTGGTAGATGAAAACGGAGAAATCCGCATGGATGATGGGGACATCCAGACCATACTAGCTAAGCACCACTTTAAGAGCTACAAGTACATGGCTCAGCAGACTGAGACCACTCCCATAACATCCAGACTCTCTAAACTAGAAATCGAAAAAACCATACAGGAGATGGCAAAAAATAAAGCGCCTGGTTTCGATGGTCTCACACATAGCATTATCGAGGAGCTATTCAGGGTCAGAGGTCAATTTATGGTTGACTTATACAATAAGTGCTGGGAAAATTCGGTGTTCCCCAACACCTAGAAGATGGCAAATGTCATCTACTTCCCCAAGGAAGGAAAGGATCTATCATTGGCGGCTTCCTACAGACCTATCTGTCTACTCCCAGTAATGGGAAAGATACTTGACAGAATAATCACCAACAGATTGGTTGAATATCTCGAGCTGGGTGAAAAGCTTTCTAAGCTCCAATATGGGTTCAGAAGAGGACGTAGCACACATGATGCTTTAAATAATGCATTGTCCATAATTGATAATAATAAATCGAACAACGAATCCACGTGTGCAATCACATTGGACATTAAGAACGCATTTAACTCAGCTCATGGGAGCCGTATCATGGAAGAGCTGACAAGATTGGAGGTTCCCAAAGAACTAAGTAGCATTATAGACAGCTACCTGAGAGACAGGACGGTCTGTATAAAAGACACTCTCTGGAAATATAACGTGGGAGTCCCGCAGGGATCCTCACTGGCCCCATTCTGTGGTTAGTCATCATGAATGACTTGCTGGTAACGGCGAACCACAACGATAAGTATCAGATCCAAGCATTTGCCGATGACCTACTTATATTGATCCGCAGTCCCCGGGTCTACAAATTCACCGAACTGGCCGGTGAAGCCCTGGATAAGTGTAGCGAATGGGCTAATAAGAATCATCTAAGCTATAGCATAGATAAGTGCAAATATACGATATTCCCTAATAAGGGAAATATAACGAGAAGACCAAGTATCAAACTGGAGAACGATACTATAAAATATAGCCAATCTATCAATTATCTGGGGGTCACCCTAGATAAGAATCAAACATTAATGCTACACTTGGATAACGTGAAGGAAAGGGCGCTACACCTCCTTCACAAAATCACCAGGATTAGTAAGAAGACCTGGGGACTAAAGCCCGAGGTCATTAGAGAAATATATCACACGGTGGCGGAAAAGATACTGCTCTACGGAGCACAAGTGTGGTACGATGATTACAAGCGTATGAATACTAAACTAAAGCAGGTCCAAAGACCTTTCTTGCTGGCAATCACAAAGTGCTACCGCACGGTAGCAACTGATGCACTGAATGTGCTTGCAGGATGCATCCCGCTGGATTTAAAGGCCAAGATGGAGCAGAAAAATACCTACTACTAGACAAAGGAAGAGAGACCAAAGTCCTCGATACAACCTATAACAGGGATAACTGCGAGGTGAAGACACAAAAGATATATAAAATCCAAGATATATATAAGATCAATTGGGCACATAACCAAAGTGCAGTAACAGAGCACTCTTTCTACACAGATGGTTCCAAACTAGAAGGGACAGTAGGCTTGGCCTACATCCATTACCATCTCGGCAATAAGATCAAAGAACAAAAGGAGAGGCTGATTAATAACACAACCTCTTACCTTGCGGAAGTTATATCGATGTCCATACGGACTCGATGAGCACCCTGCAAGCGCTCAGCGCATTGGGCTCAAAAGGGGACAGCACTGATGAGCTTGAAAAAGCCATCAAAGACTCTAACATTTCAGTGCACTTTCACTGGGTGAAAGCCCATGTAGGACACACCGAAAATGAAGCGGTGGACCAGTTAGCCAAAGAGGCTACCAAACTAGAAATCATTAATACCAGGTATAAACATACCAAAACGCAGGTTAAATCCCTGCTCATGAAAAAAGCCATGCTTGCATGGTAGAGAGCATGGAATGAGTCGGAAAAGGGACGTATGGTGCATAAAGTATATCCCCTGGTCTCCCTCAAGAGACTGGCGAGTGACTTCTTGATAAACCAGGCAATCACTGGACATGGTTCCTTTGGATCCTACCAGGCTAGATTCCACGGTATAGACGATGAGTGTGGATGTGGGGCCATACAAATAGTAGATCACTGCATCTACGACTGCATCCAGTGGGACGATGTAAGAAAGAAGTTGCCGTCGGACTTCAGACAGTTGACCAAGAATAGATTATTCAACGACTATTATTGCAAGAGAGCCATAAGGAAGATGGTGCAAGATCTGCCGGACCTGCGCGTCCCTTTCCAGAGCATTTAACCAAGACTTTGTTTTGTAATTTTATTTATTTTGTATTGTTTTAATAAATAAAGGTTGGAAGTCCAAGAAGTTGACTATACCCGAATGGCAGGGATATCTCAGTAGCGAAAGATGGTGCTGGTTCCTTCTGCACTAAATTGCAGTTGAGCCCTTAAGGCAAAACTCTTTCAATATTCGGTAATTCCTAACTAATTAGATTAATTGAGGTTCCTGTACGTTCTGTTGAGCGCGGTATCGTTGAGCGCGGTATCGAGCCCCGCCTGTGCGTGGTTACTGTTGCACGACGAGTCACAATGAAACATGGTGCATGCCTTCGGGCGGGACAGTTCCACTTACTGATTACCGTTGTTATCGTACTTGATAAGCCCTGATCCGACTTTGTCTTCCATCTTTGATCCGTCTGTGTAGTACTGGGTACTACACCTCGGCTCAAGTTTGGTCGACCAGTCTATGCTGCTCATATCCCTTACAAGGTGGATATCGAAGTTTCTAACTTCGCAGCTATTGCTGTTTAGGGCTAATCCCTTTATGTCATAAGCCCCATCTTCCTCAGTGATCAAGTGTTGTATCCTGTCCATATTACCCTTTATGTCTAATCGCAGACACCCCGCCAGTACGGCGAGGGTGTCCGTAGCTACCGTTTTGTAGCACTTGGTTAAGAGCAAGAGAAACGGTCTTTGAATCTGCAATAGTTTATCATTGATCCTTCTCGTGGTGTTATACCACGACGGCACTCCATATAGTAGGATCTTTTCTACTATCAGTTGGTAGATATCTTTAGCGACGAGCGGTTTTATACCCCAGGTCTTCCTGGAGTATCTCAGAAGCTTGTGCATAACAGCCAGAGATCTTTCCTTGACATTATCAAGGTGGGCATTAAAGTTGAGCTGGTTATCGACGATAACGCCCAAGTATTTAAGTTCTTTTTCATATTTAATATTATGCCCGCAGAGCTTTAGGGTTGGTCTGCTCAGATTCTTTGTGCTCGGCCCCACTATAGTGAAGTTGCACTTATCAATGTTGAATTTTAATTCATTGTGGTTCGCCCAACTTTCGCACTTTGATAGTGCAGCGTTGGCTAGCTCAGGGAACCTGTATACAACTTTGCTGCTGGTAAGGATGACTACGTCATCCGCAAAGGATTGTATGTGGAAGTCCACATTGCCCTCTTCTGCTTTCAGGAGGTCGTTAATCACTAGAAGCCATAATATTGGTCCCAGTGAGGAACCTTGGGGTACTCCGATATATTTCCGATTATATTTCCAGTCTCCTTGTCTTAGAATTATGTTTCGATCGCGGAGATAGTCAATAATCAGGTACCTGAGATTGTTATCGATATTCAGATTCATAATAGCCTCTATAACCCTTTTTGGGTTGATGGAGTTGAAGGCGTTTTGTATGTCGAGAGTTATACAAGTGTAAAGCTTATTACGCTTATTATCGCCTATAATCTCAAGTACCCTCTGTAGGGCATGGTTAGTGCTCCTATTTCTTCGAAAGCCATATTGGGCTTTCGAGAGTACCCCATTCGACTCTAGGTGTTCCATGAGTCTATTAGTGATTAACTTGTCCAACACCTTCCCCATTATGGGAAGGAGGCAGATAGGACGATATGAGTTCGACATATTTGGGTCCTTCCCCGCTTTGGGGAAGTAGACCACCTTCGCTTTTTTCCAGGTGTTTGGAAACTGCATAGTAGCTAAGCTTGTAAAGGTTTCCCAATAGCCGGGCATCCACTAGGTGCATCTCCTCCACTATCGTGAGCGTGAACTCATCGAATCCTGGAGCCTTCCCTTTTGACATATTTTCCAGAATATGCTCGATCTCATCGTTAGTTATAGGATCTAGAGTCTATTGGTTTGCAACTCTAGGATATTGAATTCCATCAATGTTTCTGAAGTGGTGTTGAGCCAATAATAACTCCACTTCATGCTCATCGTGCGTTAAGTCACCGTTTATGTTTTTGAGCTGCTTAGCGCAGTCTCCCCTGACACTCTTGGGAATGGTGAATGTTACGTTTCCAAAGATGTCTTTGGACGTTACCCCCTCGAGGTACTCCTTGAACGATTTCCTTTTCGCGGCCAGTTTGGCCTTCCTGTACTTTGCTCTTTCCCTTTTGAAAGTATCCATGTTCAGGGCCCTTTCTTGGGAATCACTAGTCTTCTGAGCTCTCCTTCTGAGAGCCCTGACTTTTTTGCGTATTATCGCTTGGCTTAGAGTCCACCAATGGGCATTCGTTTTTTGACAACCCTTCCTCTTTCGGTGCTTACTACATAGATTATGTAGTTTGTCGTTTATAGCTTTAACAGCATCCTCTGGATCAAGGACCTCCACCGTTTGTAAGAGGTTTTTCATTTAGGAGTGAAGTTCCGCCCTAAACTCCATCCATTACATTGATCTTATGTCCCATATAAGTGAGTTGGGTTGTCTGTGGCCCGTATTATTGCCACTGAGATCGAAGAGAATGCCATTGTGGTCCGTCAGCACATAATCGTCAGAGACTCTCCAATTGGTTATCCTTTCCTCATCGATACCGATGGTGATCGACAGGTCAACCCATCCCATCCCGAAAGGTCCGTTATAAGTGGGAGGGCTTTCCGGGTTGTTTAGGATGTGCTCCCCGTATTGCGCAACCAAGCTCAGAATCGTGATCCTCTTTCATTAGTAGACAGTGGACTTCGCATTGAAGTCTCCCATAATGATTGACTTTTTGTCAACATTATTATACAGTATCGTTCTGAGTATACCAAGTGGGGTTCCGTTCTCTCATCATCTCCCCGTGGGGACGGGGGTAGATAGACAGAGATAACTATATACCACTCCCCCAGCAGCTGGGTCCGAACTGCTACTAAGTGCTCGGTCACCATCAGATTGAGTATCTTGTGCTTTCTCTTGATTTGGGCTGCTGTTGTGCGCTACAACTGCATAGGTGTTAGGTATGCCTGTAACGTGGACATCCTCTCTTGTGTAATAAGGTTCACTAATTGAGAGGATGTCAAGGTCCTGGGCTACGGCGTCTTCTCCCAGTTCCTTTGAAGCCAGATACGTCTTATTGACATTGCAGCATGGAGGTTCACCCTCCATAGTTTGTCCTTTGCGCAATGCGCCCTACCTCTGCTTTATATAGAGAGCATGAATTAGCGGTAGGGGAGTGTGAGGTGTCCTGCTTAGTACCGTTCTTCTTATAATTCCTATGACAATTTACGCATCTGGCTTTCTTTTTACAGTCACTGCGATTATAATAATAATAAAAAAATAACCACCGCTATTAGTTAGCGGTGGTTATTATAATAAAAAATTATAATAATAATGAATGATTATAATAATGATTATAATAATAATTTGAATTTTCTTAGAACCATACCTGCATCTTTTAGAATTTTTACTGCATTTGAAGATAAAGCAAATGCTTCATCAACAGAATTTGAGCCATAAAAAAAGATCGTCAACATATAATGATTTATCTAACATTTCAACAGTTTTTTCTTATTCTTTATCGTATTTTCTGAGGTGGTATTTTGTAGTAGCCGCAAGGAAGAATGGACTGGTAGTGACACTAAAGGTCACTTGTTTCATGCGTAGGACCTTGAAATCTGGAATTTTACTATTTGATTCGTTAAACCATAGGCACCTTTAAAAATCCCAATCTTCCTCAGCAATCTTGATTTGTAAGAGAGCCTTTTCAATACCTCCTGAAAATGCAGTGTGATGTCGAAATTTCAAAATACTATTGCCGCATTTTCCATTTCTTGAGAGTGAACCGGTGGCTGTGAGGTAGCGATGTTTCCATCGGAGCGCTCGGTCCTTAGTTCGAATCTCGCGGGCTGCGTTTTATTTATTTAATTTAAATCTCCTTTCTGGAAATTTCCAGAATATCCCAGTATGTGTAAATTGAATTAATTTGAATGTTCTATTAGGATATATAAGTTGCTGCACTCCAGTTGAGAGGCAGTCCTGCTCTTTACTAACACTCCGATAGCACTTCATTGCTTTCTATACTCCACGTCTGTGTATTTAACCGTCTCGTCAGTTTTCACGTGACAATTTGGTGGAGGTGCCGGTACCGATCTGGATTCCCATTAATCCATCGTGGCAGAAAGTGAAGAACGCAGAAGCCGTCGGCAACAGCAATTGCCTCCGCAATATGGACTCCTTCCTGCACCGGTCAGAGAAAAATTCCAAGGAAAGATGCCAGAAGAAACTTCCAGCCAAGCACTTCCAGGATTCCTTTTGATTCAGCCAGTTAGAACACCTTCAACCTTCCATGGGGAAGCTGGAGAAAACCCTACGGCGTGGCTCAAAGAATAGGAACGTATATCAAAATTCACCCCAGGGGACGACACGATGTGTCTTGCCAATGCCTACTTCTTCCTTAATGGTACAGCCAGGCTTTGGTGCGAAAACAACGAAGAACAATTGAATTCTTGGGAAAATTTTCAAGATCAGCTCAAGATTGCTTTCGAGCCCTGAAAACCTGTGAGAGAATGCAGTCCTACATTCAAAGTGTGTTAGAACTCTGCCATAAAATTAATCCTCAAATGTCTGAAAGCGACAAAGTTTCTCATTTAATGAAAGCATCGCGGATGACATGTACCAGTCCCTATTTGTTAAGGACATTGGCTCAACGTCAACATTCATCTTGGAATTCCAGCGTATCGAACAGATGAATCAACGGGACATTACGAAGCACAGGTTCGCTAGACTGCCAAATGTCATCCCCGTGGCATCAGTAGTAACAAACAATGACTTAGTGACATTAATTAGACAAATTGTGAGGGAAGAAGTACAGCGTCTGTCAGAATCAACGCTAAAGCCTCCTCCACTTGAACCCCCATCCCTTGACGAAATGATTCGAGAAGAAGTCCAGAGTGCACTATGTCCAGTCACTCGTCCGCCGGCGGAAAGAAATGGAGGAACTCTGACACAAAGACATCCTTCGATGTACTCTGCAGTTGTACGGCGACCCCGACGTCCTTCAGAATTTGCAGTTACCCCCAGGCAGACAGACCTTTGGAGGACGGATGATAACAGACCTATTTGTTTCCATTGTGGTAGACCTGGCCTTGCAATTCGTTACCGTGGAGACCGAAAAGTCATTTTTGACGCCTACCGAAACCGACAAGTAACCAACAGTCAGCCGCAATCACGAAATTTCGTGGATGAGTTCAGCCGACAAGACGCCAAGAGAACTGACATCCAGCCCACGCCGAGGAAGATCCCCATCACGCCGATATAGATCTTCATCTCCATATGGCCGTCGCAGTTCCAGCCGATCTCCCAGCCGCCGGAGTGAGGAAAACTAATCGATGCGACCTTTTGTGGGGGTTGGGGCCTCTGGTTTTCTAAATCATCCGGTGGCCGCAAAGATGAGAGGGAATCATCTTGACGTTACTATCCACAACTTGCCGGTGAAAGCGCTTGTGGATTCCGGAGAGTCATAATCTGTGGTGTCCGAGAAATTCCGTCATCATCTTAAGAAAGTGATGTTCCCCATTCCTAACCAAGTCGCCAACGGAAGTTATGTACACCCGAAAGGGAAATGCACCCTCCAAATTGGAATAAAGGGCCGAATACATCCTTTTGAGTTCGTCGTATTGCCAAGATGCAGCCATGACGTCATCTTGGGATGGAACTTCTTGCAGGCTTCAGGAGCTCTCACAGACTGTGGCCGATCGGAACTTACTCTTGACGACGTTGAAGCTGATCGAGAGAAGGTATTTGTCAAACCTTTAAGTCTGTGTTCGATGAAAGACTACGAAATACCGGCCTACTCCATAATGAAAATTACTGTACAGAATCCCTGTCGAGAAGGTGCCGTGGACGTGATTGTCAACGGATCCAAGCCGTTAACTTTCAGGAAAGAAATTTTCATGCCTGCGACACTTATAACTTTGAGACACGGAAAACCGAAATATGGGTCATCAACGGCCAGCCCAATGCAAAATTTATCCCTCAAGGTATGTGCGTTGCGTTTGCAGAACCATTCTATCTCGACAGCATAGTAGTAATTTTGGAAGCGTCATCGGAAGCCACCGAATTTACCGAAGACAAGCAATCAATTGAACTCTCGCCGATGATCGCACGATGATCTGACCTTAATGCTGATCAAAAGCGAAGACTTGTAGCCATGCTTCAAGAGTATTCGGGAGCATTTAAGGAAGGAATGAAAACTGAATCTCCATGAGTCGCTATGAAACATCGAATTAATACAGGTGACCACCCGCCGCTGAGTCAAAGGGCGTATCGTGTGTCCCCAACCGAACGTCGTGCAATCCGTGTTGAAGTGGAGAAAATTCTAGAACATGGAATTATATGACCCTCTGATAGTCCATGGTCCTCCCCTGTGGTCTTGGCATGAAAGAAAGATAACAGTTAGCGGTTTTGTGTGGACTACAGACGGCTCAACAAAGTGACTAAGAAAGATGTGTACCCCCTTCCTCGCATCGACGATATACTTGATTGCATGCAAGGGTCAAAATTATTCTCCTCCATGGATTTATCCACAAGATATTGGCAAATTGAAGTTAACAAGACGGACCGAGAAAAGACAGCGTTCGTCACTCCGGAAGGCTTATACGAATTCAACGTAATGCCTTTCGGATTGTGTAATGCACCAGCCACATTTGAAAGGATGATGGACAATTTATTACGACACTTAAAATGTACAATGTGCGTTTGCTATCTTGACGACATTATCGTTTTTTCCCAAACCTTCGAAGACCACCTGCAAAGCTTGAAAACTGTTCTGCAATGCATCCAAGAAGCAGGACTCGTTTTAAATACCAAAAAGTGCATTTTTGGTGTCCGACAGATAACCATTCTGGAACATGTTGTGTCGGAAGACGGTATAAGGCCTGACCCAGAAAAAGTAAGAGCAGTCAAGGATTTTCCCGTTCCCAAGAACATACATGATGTAAGAAGTTTCTTAGGTTTATGTTCCTACTATCGTCGATTTATTAAGGATTTTTGTTACAGAGCTCAACCTCTCCAAGAACTTCTTAAAGGTGATTAAATATTTGCCTAGAGTTTGGACCAAATAAAATCGTTCGAAAATCTGAAGACCGCCCTTATTTCTGACCCTATACTCGGATTATTTGAGGAAAAGGCCCCTACGGAAATACATGTCGACGCCAGTGGCTACGGGCTAGGAGCAGTTTTAATCCAGATGCAGAAGGAAAAGGAAAGAGTAATTGCTTATGCATCAAGAACCCTGCCAAAGGCTGAGAAGAATTACTCCACAACTGAACGGGAATGCCTTGCGTCCGTGTGGGCTATTACTAAGTTTCGCCCATATCTCTATGGAAGATTCTTTAAAATTATAACTTACCATCACTCCCTCTGCTGGCTCACGAGGCTTAAAGATCAGGCGGGAAAACTCGCTAGGAGGGCTCTACGTCTTCAAGAGTATAATTCTGAAATTACTTATAAAAGTGGGAAGAAGCACAAGGATGCCGACAGTCTTTCAAGTAACCCCGTGGAAGAAGAAGCAGTAGCGCCTGAGAGAGTGGATGTCTTAACTGCTTTTTCAGATATTGCCGTCGAACAAAGGAAAGATCCGGAACTATCTAAAATAATTGATGCTCATGAGAAGGCGGAGCCAGCGACAAAGAGCTTCAATATGATAGATGGAGTACTCTGCAAAAAGAATTTCGATCCGCCCGGAAAGAAATGGTTACCCATTATCCCCAAGCACCTCCGTCTTGAAATTTTGAAACATTTCCATGACGCTCCAACTGCGGGATATCTAGGCTTTGCAAGAACATACGACAGAATTCGGAAAAGATTCTTTTGGCCCGGACTCTGTAGGAGCGTACGTCGCTACATTGTACACTGACGGGAATGTCAAAGGAGAAAATCAGTTCCCCAGAAACCACCCGGTCTTCTCGTACCGATTCCATCTGCAATCGTGCCCTTTCAGCGTGTTGGCATGGATCTTCTGGGAAGGTTCCCTAAATCAACACGAGGAAATAGTTGGATTATCGTGTGTACAGATTACCTATCTCGTTTTGCAGTGACAAAAGCTCTACCAACAGCCGAAGCTCCGAAAGTGGCCAAATTTATCACTGAAGAAATTGTGTTGAAACACGGAGCACCTCGAGTGATTCTAACCGATCGTGGCGAAGTGTTCCAGTCCAAGCTGGTGACAGAACTAAATCACTTATGTCACTCTATGCACAGGATGACTATAGGATACCACCCCTAAACAAACGGGTTAACAGAACGGTTCAACAAAACGTTAGAGGACATGCTTTCAATGTACGTCGGAGCAGAACAAAAGAACTGGGATGAGATTCTTCCTTTTGTTATGTTCGCTTATAACACCGCAAAACAGGAAACCACTGGCTTCACACCTCTCTATCTTCTTCATGATCGAGAAGCTGAAACAACATTCGACACAGTGTTCCCGTACAGCATTCACGATTCAGAAAATGACTATGTTAGTCGACTCGTCACTCAAGCCGAAGAATGAAGACAACTTGCCCGAATCAGGACATTAGAAGCACAACAGAGGGACAAAACCCGATATGATTCTAGACACCGGGATGTATCGTACAATCCAGGAGATCTTGTTTGGATCTTCACCCCTGTAAGGAAAGTTGGTCTATCAGAGAATCTACTAAAGCGGTATTTTGGCCCATACCGAGTTGTGCAACGACTGTCTGATGTTACATATGAAGTCGAGGAGTTAGAACCATCACCACGAAGACGGAAAACGAAAAGGTTGCCCCTGTCCTCCGTATGAAAAAGTACTATGACCCGGCGGAACAAGAACAAATCCTAACTGACGACTCCCAGACACGACAAGATAAAGCCACTCCAGACATTGCCTATGAATCTAAAATGCCCGATGAAGATACTACTCCTGACGCTTCTGGAGAGGACACTTCCTACACAGGCCTGTGACAACGCCAGAGTTGAAAATTGAAAGCCATAGCTCGCCACTAGATGGCGGGACAGTAGACAAAGATTGTTTGTTTACAACGGCGTTGGGAGTTTTTTCCTCGCGCGAGATTGGGAGGTTTTTCCGCGCGCCGAGATTTTTATTGTTGTTCAAATCTCGACTGAACAACAATAAAAACAATAAAACAACTGCTGAGATGTGATTGTAACTTATATTTAAAGATGTTGTGTTCTTTTTTTGTTAATAAAATATGCGTGTGAGGTTAATCCATGCGTTAATAAAATATGCGTGTGATGTTTGTCCATGCTTAGTGCTTTTCGCCTTGCACAGTGGATGTAAGTAATAGTGAGGCAACTGGCCAAGCTGTTACAGTCTTATATATATACAATAATGGAGGATTCAACCGAGATTTGAATGCGGAATCCAGCGATAAGAAATATTGCGTGGAGGAATGAAAATGAGGTATTTCTCTTTATCTAGTACAGTACGTGCCCGAGATTTTGTTGCCGCCTTGGCAAAGTTAGGAACTTAGTGATTGCTATTAGGCTAAACTAGCTGAAAGTTTTGTATGTATATTGGGGGGGGGGCAAACTGGCTTATATGCATCGGTTTAAAATAGCAGTTCACAACTACCAGACTGACTTATTTTTTATCTAGGAACTTTAGATTTGGTTTCGTATGTGTAATAATTAAATTGTGTATCCTCTATTAGTTCGAATTATATAAAGTGTGTTCTTGTGCCGAGTGTATCTAATACCAAACTGGCTATTTGAAATCTTAAAACTTAAGATGAGATATTGTGTAATGCCAAACTGGTTGAAATAATTAAATGAATAACGATTCATGTATTAAGAATCGAACTGATTTTTAAGTAAATTGTGTTTTTGTTTTGTAAAGATAAAGAATATTTTATTTTGTATTGAATACTGCTAAAACCAAACTGGCAGATATTAACTGTGTATTAGAATTTATTTGTGCAAATTAGTATATAGTAGTGTTCTTAGATTCGGAATTTAAGATGGCTTATCTTGGCCAAGCCCGGAAAGAGGACTTGAAGGTGGTTGCGATAGAATTAGGGGAAAATGTGACAGAAGACTTAAAGGTAATTGATTTGCGTAACTTAATTCTGAAAAGTAGCAATTATGAGATAAAAGAACTGTTTTCAACTGTGATCAGTGAAAGAAAAGAGAAAGAAGAAGAAAGAAAAGAGAAAGAAGAAAGGGGTTTTCAATTGGAAAACAAAGATTAGAGTTACAGTTAAAGGAAAACAAAAACTCTGAGGATTCTGTTAAAACTAGTACCGATTTTAGTTCTAAAATTGAACTTCAAAAGCTAATGCCCAAATTTGATGAGAAAGGGGGTGAGATAAGTTTGTTCTTAGAGCTTTTCGAACGACAAGCGAAAGTTCTTAAGGTACCCCAAGAAAAGTGGGTCACTCAGTTAATTGATGTTCTGCCATCAGAAATTGCTCACTTGATAGCTCGTGAACCTGAAGAACAGGCTAGTGAGTATCCATATGTTAATACCATATTACTTAAGCGTTTTAGGATGAGCCCAGAGAAGTTTCACCAAAATTTTGTGAAACTGCAAAAATCACCAGACCGTACTTGGCAGGATTTTGACTACGAGATGAAAAATTATCTAGAAGGCTGGCTAAATGGATTGAAGATAGAAACCTATGAACAATTAAAAGAATTGATGATCGCTCATCAGATAAAGAAAAGGGCACCGAAGGAATTTAAAGAAAACTTTTTGGATCATTGGACAAACATTACTTCCCCAGTTGAACTTGTAACCAAGATTGACGACTTTGAGGATGTGAGAAAGTGCATACGGGGTAAAACTCCTTTGATGGGTCACAAGGATCGTAATAATAAAAAACCATGGCAATCGGAACCTTGGAAGGGACATAGAAAGAAAAATGAAGATACGCATGCCGTAAAAGAAATGGAAAACTTCTACAAGGTTAAGAAACCAGATCCCAACTTCGATAAAAGGAAACAGTTTCATTGTTTTGAATGCGGGGATACCACACATATCAGGCCTGATTACCCTAAACTCAAAAAGAAAAGCAGTATAGGCAACGTAAACTATATTAAAAATAAAGTTGATGAAGACCTATTAGCTCCATACCCCATTCCTGATAAAATAAATGGGACTAGCATTCCTATGCTTAGAGATACAGGAGCAACTGTAGATGTAGTGTGCCAGAAATATGTTTCGCCTCAAAGAATGACGGGAGAACATGTATGGGTGCAACATTTACTGAACGAGCAGATGTCTTGATTGCCTATGGCCGAAATTGAAACTGAATGCGAATTGGGCCATGTCACCACTAAGGCAGCCGTTCTCAGAAATAAGTTGGATCAAGGGAGGTACATCCTTGGAAATAAAACCGCTTCACTGTTAGAAGAAATTAAAGCTGACAGTAGGAAGAAAGAGGAAACTGTGCACGCAGTACTTACGAGAGCGCACCAGAGAAAACATCTTGCTGAAGAAGGAAGCTTGTCAAAATCCCAAGAAGAGAAACTTTAAATGTCCAAAAAGACAGAGTTAGAGAAAGAGGAACAAAATGATCTTCCAAGTACAGAAGTTCAACTTTTGCCAGAAATTGACGAAACTGAAGTTATTTTGGACTTGGTAAAAGTCAATTCAGAAAAGTTTGCTGAAGAACAACAGAAGAGCAAAGATCTGGCTCCGTTTTTTACATTAGCCAAAAAGGCCTCGACAGAATCAAAAGATTTCAGAATAGTTAAAGATAAATTACTGGTTAAGAAGAAAGTCGACAAGATGGGGAAAAAAGTTGATATACTTGTGGTTCCTGAATGCTTTAGGGAGCAAGTCAAAAGCATGAGCCACGAAGGAACGTCGGCTCACTTAAGTCGCCAAAACAAAGGACCGAATGATGAAATATTTCTTCTGGCCGAATTGTTACAAAGAAATAGAGGAGTTTGTCAAAACCTGTGATGCTTGTCAACGAGCCGGCAAATGGAATGACAGTTAGAAAGCCCCATTAACTTTGGTACCTGTCATATCTGAGATCTTCAGCAAAATAAATGTAGATGCTTGTGGGCCCTTGTCCACTACACCAAATAGAAATCTTTATCTGATTACAGCTACTTGGCTATATGGCATCCAAATATCCATATGCAGTAGCGGTAGCAGATATTGGATCAACGTCTGTAATTGATGCATTATTGCATATATTCAGTCGTATGTGTTTTCCGAAGGAAATACAAACTGATCAAGGGACCTCATTTATGAGTAACTTAACTGTAGAATTTTTCCAGAGATTTGGAATAAAAACCATTAGAAGCTCTGTACACCATCCTCAGACTAATCCAGTCGAACGATTCCATAGGACCATCAAAAGAATTTTGAGGGTGTTATGCATTGAAGCTGCTCCTGAATGGGAAAGACATGTTCCAGCAGCCCTATTTGCCTTAAGGACTGTCACACATGAAAGTACTGGATTCAGTCCTGCTGAGTTAGTACATGGAAGAAATCTAAGGTCACCGGTTACACTATTGTACGAACAATGGTTGGATCCATCTGAAGAAGGCAATGGAGTAGTTGAATATGTGTTTCAGCTAATTAATCGAATGAAGAGAAGTCAGGAGTTAGCTGAAGAAAAAATGGAAGAAATGAGAGACAAATGGAAAAAATGGTATGATCGAAATGCTGTTAAACGAGTATTTCAAGAGGGAGACTTGGTGTTCATCTTATCCACTTATATATCAAATAAGCTGGCAGTTCAGTGTAAAGGACCTGGCAAAATTGTTAAGAAGTTGTCAGAAACAAATTATGTTGTTAGCTCAGAAGGAAGACAAGAGAAAAATCAAGTTTATCACATTAACATGCTAAAACCGTATTACAAACGGCCAGAGCTTGTGAACATCTTATGGAGTTTAGATGACAACCAACCTGCGGAAATTGAAGATGATTTTCCGAAGATTAAATCGGATCCTAACATATTCGATTTCAATGAAATAAGAGAGAGTAGTGCTTTAGATAAGCTTTTAAATGAAAAACAGCAAGAACAATTGCAGAAAATATTGGTAGAATATGCCAAATTGTTTTCTAACATCCCAGGGAAAACAAACGTCATCGAACATGACATAGAGCTAATGAGCGATAAGCCTATTCGCATGAAACCCTATCGTATGTCACCTAGACAAAACGAGATATTGCAGTTAGAGATCTAGAAGATGTTGCAATACAAAATCATTGAACCGGGTGAATCAGATTATACCTCACCCATGATACTAGTTGAATCACCGGGACGAGATCCTCGACCTTGTATAGATTACAGGAAAATCAATGAAATTACTAAGACCCAATACTTTCCATTGCCTAACATAGAGAAAAGAGTCGAAACAGTTGCTGCAGTAAAGTACATTACTTTGTTAGATCTAACGAAAGGATATTGGCAGATTCCTTTAAGTAAGAAGGCCCAGAAAATAGCTGCATTCACAACCAACTTTGGGGTCTACCGCCCGTTGAGAATGTCGTTTGGTCTGAAAAATGCCCCATATTATTTTAGCAAAATGATGTCAGACTGGCTACATGATTGTGAAAACTTCGCAATACCTTTTTTAGACGACATTGCTATATTCTCTAAAACTTGGAAAGAACACTTAGAACATCTGAAGAGGATTCTTGACAAAATAAAAAGTGCTCAATTAACCATCAAGCCCAAGAAATGTAAATTTGCTTAAAAAGAAGTCCAGTACCTGGGACACCTTATTGGGTAAGGGAAAAGATCATCAGCAGAGTTAAAAGTACAGGCAGTCTGAGAATTTCCGAATCCGAGTTGCAAAACAGAGTTTCGAGCTTTCCTTGGCTTAGCGGGGTACTATCGACAGTATATTCCCTATTTTTCAGCTATCGCCGCCCCTTTGACGGAGACCCTCAAGGGAAAAGAACAAAAAGGTAAGATAAAATGGAGTAAAGCTTGTGAAGATGCTTTCCGTATATTAAAAGAAAGATTGTCAAGCAAACCAGTGCTTTATGCCAAAAAGAATTCCTGTTGCAAACTGATGCATCCGATACCAGTCTAGGCATAATTTTAGCACAGATCGACGACCAAGGAGAAGAACATCCGATTCTATATATGAGTAGAAAACTCAAACCATCAGAGTGGAAATATTGTACCACTGAAAAAGAGTGTGCGGCTATAGTGTATGCTGTGAAAAAGTTACAGTGTTATTTAGATGGTCATTTACCGTTCATAATACAGACCGACCACAACCCACTGGTGTGGCTCAAAACTCATGCCGGGAATAACCAGAGACTTTTGCGATGGGCCCTGGCGTTACAACCATCCAATTACAAAATTCAACACAAGAAAGGGAAAAATCACTGCAATGTAAACACCTTAAGCCGGCACCCATATCCTACTTAGTTTCTAAAACCATGTGACTTTGTAATGTGTATACAAATTTGATCCCTTGTGTAAACAAATTTGTTTTGTATTAGTTATAAGTTGCCGAAATATATGTATTTAACTGTACTAATTTCGAGTCTCATGTTTAAGTAATTCATTATGTAATAGTATTTTGAGGTATTTTGTTTAAAATTGCTTGAATTTGTTTAAATTGTATATGATTGCAAAGAATTATATTATGTTGTAACTGGTACATTGTGAAGTGCTATTGAGAGTAGTCTAAATTGTTACGGACATAATAGCATTATGTAAAATTTAAATAGGGACTTGCCACAGTACCGTATTAGGAAAAGAGATGTCTTTGTCTATGGCAAATTGGGAGCTTATTTCCTGAACATTATGGAACTGAGACATCTGTTGTCGTGAGCATCTGAACTAGTAATAAGCATGAACTTATCCTGAGTTCGGACACGTTCAACACTGGAGGGGGGACGAGTTTGTGACAACGCCAGAGTTGAAAATTGAAAGCCATAGCTCGCCACTAGATGGCGGGACAGTAGACGAAGATTGTTTGTTTACAACGGCGTTGGGAGTTTACTCCGCGCGCCGAGATTTTTGTTGTTGTTCAACCGCTGAGATGTGATTGTAACGTATATATAAAAATATTGTGTTCTTTTTTTTCTTAATAAAATATTCGTGTGATGTTAATCGTCCAAGCTTACTGCTTTTCGCCTTACACAGTGGATTTAAGTAATAGTGAGCCAACCGTCCAAGCTGTTACAGGCCCTATGATGAGATCCAGGACGCGGTGTTGAAGAAACTTTAGCTTGACATCGAGACGATGTTTCTTTTTAAAGGAAGGGTAATGCCGCATTTTCCAGTTCTTGAGAGTGAACCGGTGGCTGTGAGGTAGCGATGTTGCCTTCGGAGCTCTCGGTCCTTAGTTCGAATCCCGCCAGTCGCGGGCTGCGTTTTATTTATTTAATTTAAATCTCCTTTCTGGAAATTTCCAGAATACTTCAGTATATGTAAATGGAATTAATTTGAATGTTCTGTTAGGATATATAAGTTGCTTACACCAGCTGAGAGGCAGTCCTGCTCTGTACTATCACTCCGATAGCACTTCATTGCTTCCAATAAATTTCTATACTCCACGTCTGTGTATTTAACCGTCTCGTCAGTTTTCACGTGACAATATCTAATATATTAGGGTTTAAGGCGTGTGACAGCCTTATGGTGTAGCGCGCTGGCTTTCGGTGCTGAGGATCGAATTCCGGCGTCACGCCGCTAAAATGCCTCCGTTTCTTGTCATCCCTTCATAGGGGGTAATGCTGGTTCGCCTATATGGTGCCCCCATAACAAAATGGCCAGCAAAACTGCGGTGTACTATAGGCGAATGTCTTCACGACAAGTGATTGCGCATTGGTTAATACATATATATATATATATACCGGTTGTCCCAAAAATGACGGACGATTTGAAAAATCAATTAAAGAAAAACGGATGGTGATAGAAATGTACGGTTTGCTGCATTCTGCTTAGGTAACCAGGGAATTTATTCTCACCAATTTTCAAAATTAGTTACAAAATTCAACAACAGATGGCGCTGCTGACTGAGAAAAACTATAAAACAATGTTTTCAAAGCAAGAAGCATACGCAAAGTGACATGGATTCGCCTCCCTATTTGCCAGATTTGACGCCATGCGATTTTTTCTTTGAGGGTACTTAAAAGACCAGGTGTATCGTCGCAATCCACAAACTGTAGATGAACTGGAACAATACATCTCTGCTGCTTGTCAGAACATTCAAACTGAAATGTTTACACGGGTGTCTGCGAATTTTGACCTCAGACTGCGCCACTTTCTTGGTGCAAACGGTGGTTATTTTGAAAACACTGTTTTATAGTTTTCCCAGTCAGCAGCGCCATCTTTTGGCGAACTTTGTAACTAATTTTGAAAATTGGTGAGAATAAATTCCCTGGTTACCTAAGCAGAATGCAGCAAACCGTACATTTCTATCGCCTTCCGTTTTTCTTTAATTGATTTTTCAAATCGTCGGTTATTTTTGGGACACCCGGTATATATATATATATGGGTTTAAATTTGGATCCGATAACAAACAGTTCCTTAAGAGATTTTGCATTTTTATCTTTCGATGAAGCCTCGAACACAATTCTTACTTGAGTTGTTGATTTATTCTGTCTTACGACTGGTCTATGTGGCATATAATAAGCGTTACATCTTTCTAAGCCGCATGCTTCAATTATACCTAAAACCTTTTGTTCACGAATTATTTTCTCATATTATTCAAATAACCAACCGTTTTTACTTAATTTGCTCCTAGAAGTTTCCTCTTAGCTACATTTAAATTAATATTTAACTCAATTTTGTTATCTTTCCATAACAGTTTAGTTTCATAACGTCCGTCAGAAAATTTCAAATTATCATACATATTTAAGGCGTCCATGTCTGCTTGTGAAAGTGCATCATTTTTATCATCACAAAGAGATAAGAATCCAGTTTCCAAAAAGACTGTAAGTCAAAACTTAGTTTATCTTCTACTGAAATAAAATGAATGTTTATTGCTGCATTGTTCCGAGATTCTATTTTCCGGACAATTTTGAGCACGAAAATTGTGTCCACTAGAGGTAAATACCCATTAATTTTCTTTGGAATCCCTCTTTGCACCGATCAGAAGTAATCCATTCCCAGTAAAATGCCAACTTTCGAATTATTTGTTGAATCAGCGAGATTCCTACCCTGTTTTGCCGTCAGGTCCCGAATGTTCACATGTTTGTTCGGAACTTCAATAGTGCTTGCACTGATAACATCTGTGGCGAGACGGTCATAAATTGGTGAGGCTGATGCCTGTTTGTCAGTGTTAAGGGAACGGTGGACCTTTATTTGAGCAAATCTCTTCATTATAATACTGATTGTGTTATTGTAATATATATATATATTTCTGTAGATTATTAGTACCAATATAATGTTTTTCAAGTAAAAAATCATTTATGAAGCTTCTACAAAGTAATTTATAATGGGTAAGTGTAGTAATAAATTTTAAATCTGTTTTTCTCAAAACAGATTTTTCAAGGTTTTTAGTTTTTTAAATGCTCCATGCTACTTAATTTTTGTTCAAAATTCATGAAACTGATAAAGAAGAATCCTGATGCCGTTTAAAAAAAAACTGAGTATGCATTTTACAATTCGAATTCATTAAGGTAATTAAATTTGATTTATAACTTTTTAAAAGGCAAAATTTTTATGAAAATCGGGATGGAATTCAGATAAAAATCTCTCAAAAATTAACCATTCAAGGGATTAAATAATGGATACCCAGATTTGTTTGTTATACAGTTTAAAGAGATTAAAATGCAAAATCGAGGAAATATCTCAAAAATTAAGTAGCAAGGAGCATTTTAAAATTTTGTTTATAAATTTCAAATTTTTAAAAAAATCTCAAAATTATAATGAGATTGGAAATTTCTTTTAAGGTATTCTATTTATTTATAGTGAAATGTATATTTGTACAAAATTTCGTATCTCTATGGTGAAAAGTAAAAAAAGTAAATTTGAATGTCCACCGTTCCCGTTGGTAAATTTCGAATTCCGTCTCTTTCCCATGAGTCATACCGAAAGCATATACAGTCAATACAGTCTCTTTCCGTTCACAAGGGAAATTAAGCTAAATCCTTGACAAAGAAACTTCTTTCTGCACCCGAATCAAGGAGAATTCTAGTTAATGTTGACTTTGTTTTTTATTTGGCCCATACACAACAGGTTTGTAGCAGGACAACCTTATTCGCATTTGAAATATCGCCCTCACCTGTAAAAACAGTCGTTTGATTTGCAGGATAAGTTTCAGTGAATTCACTTTTAACTTGTTTAGGAGAACAAAATAATTTGTTATGATAGATACTTTGCCAATTTTCACAAGGTTGTAATTTTGATTTACACGCGAATGACACATGAGATTTCAAATAAGCAACGATAACGACTCTCTTTCCTTTATATTTTACGTTTCTGTTCATCTGGTAAATTTTTACATCCTAAGGGCAAGTGATCATTACTTTTACAAGATACACAATAGGGTTTAACAACATTAGTATTTAAAGCAGTTGTAGAATTGTCTTTATTAAATGGTCGACAATTTTTATGATATACTTGATTTCGAGAGATCGAACATGCATTTTCAGAACCCTTATAATTATTTATTGTCATTGTAACTTCTCTGCATTCAGTTTCCACTTTTAAGAAATAAATTAAATTCGTTATTTCTTTGTCCTTGTTAGGATCTCTTTTGCGATGGTATTCCAGTACTAAATCTTGTGGCAGTAATTTCAATAAAATAGGGTGCAATAAATGGCCATTACTTAAGCTTGAATTGATTCACACATACTGATTTCACACATATTATGCAATTTTCTTAAAGCCTTCTAATTAGAAGAAACTTTAACTGGTTCAATGGTAAGGAGATTGTTCATATGGGCATTTATAATAATATTAAGTTTAACAACTCTCTCCTTTAGCAGCGTAATACAAGTATCATGGTTCTTATCCGTTACTGTGAAACCTTCAAGAACATTATAAGATTGACCGCTAATGCTAAGTGAGTTGTGACAAAACAGTCTCGAGAGTAGACACACAAATGGATAGGGGCCTGAGAGCAGCCTCGGCGCCAAGCAGGTGCAAGTATCAGAGATAGCAGCTGTCACAAGTGGACATGCTCCTTCATGCTCTCGGGACTTCCGTCAGTGTTGGAAGATTTTTGTCAGAGTTGAGACTCGATTTCATTCTTTTATTTAATTTTGATTTTGATTTCGCAATAAATAGAAATCGGTAAATAATTTTTCAAAATGAGTGAAAAGAAGGTTGTACCAGATAAAAGAGAGTGGACTGATGATGAAGTGTTGGAGTTAATCCATCTTTATGAGGAACAGGAGTTTTTATGGAACGTGAAACATAAATTATACAGGAATCGCGAAAAACAAATGAGCATCTTCGAAGAATTTGTGACAAAATTTAAAAACTGTGATGGTCATTTTTGTTTTGTTTCTTCCCTTTAGTTGTTACTTGGTACTTTTAGCGTATTACTCGTTTATTTGTGAGTCTGTTAAAGCTATGTTTTGTAGTGCTGTACAATAAATAAATTTTGAGTTTTATTGTACAATCACAAAGTTGTTTTGTTTTGTTAACCCTATTTTGTTAGGTCAAAAACTTGGATCTACGTATGCAGTTTGTAGTATTGAAAATAAAATTAAAATGAAGGAAAAGATGTAGTCATAAAAATTACCTAAAATATGAAGCGGGACTCAACTGTTCTTGAATATTCTCTTGAATATGCTTACCTGAAGCCAGAAAACGAAGTGTGACCATCAATTTGTCATGAACAGGAATTGCATCACGTAATTTTGCATCTTGCTTGACAATAGGGTGTTTTACAAAAATTTAGAAGCAGTTCAAATTGTACTGCAGACCATAGGCGTAGCGTTGGGAGGGGCAAGGGGGAACGTGCTCCCCACTTAACTTGAAATAAATTAAAAGTTAATAAAAGTTCAGTTAAAATCGGAAAATTGAAGACAACTTTTAAGAAAGTTGGTTTTTTCCCACGTTTTCAAACTCTGGAACTGAAGATTCCGATTATGTCTTTAGCCTTAACATAGCTTTTAACAATGATATGATCCATAACAAAAATTCGATGCTATATTTTTTACTCATTTTATTTATATTATATTTATTTTTCTTATTGTATAACATTTAAATATTATTGAAACATAATTTCTATTGTTATTGAGCTTCGAAAGATCATATTATTTCATAATTTAAGGACCGTCCAGCAGTCAATGCTCTGAGGAGGGCCCTAACTGAATTCAGTTAGTGCCCCAAAAAGTTAGAAGCACGCTATGCACCCAAGAGACATCCGAATCAACTGTTGTGCATCTTCCAACCGCAACTCATTCACGAGTGTTGAATAAGCTCCGCCCATTTTCTTACTCAACACTCCTTTCAGCTTTTTCACAATTATAAAAGCTAGGGTTCCATTTGGAAACACACAACTGTCTCTCAAGTCGACACGAAATGTTCCCGAGTGACCTTCGAGTCTCTCGAACCTGATCTCAAATGGACAACACCCTGAGATTAATCTCGAAGTGGACACTTAGCATAAGAAATGATTTCAAGTACACAAATTTTTCAATTTTACTTAACGATTTATTTTGATCAATTGACACCTCAAATGCTTTAAAAAATTCCTAGGATCTCCTGAAAACTTTGAAATATTTAATTTAGTTAATTTCACGGCAGTCACCGATGAAGGTTGTAGACAAATTCAAATTTGCATTAGAATTATTATGTAATTCACTTCCTCTTTAGCATTTATTTAGACTAGTTTTAATTTTACATTTGGCCGATAATATTTGTTCATAATATTCTTCGCTTCCTTTTCAAATTCTTTACTATCATCAACTGAGTTTCGATTTCCGAATTTGAGGCCGTTAAGATTTCATCTCTTTCACAAATCAGAGTATTGAGCTCATAACTATCAGTTCTTTCTATATCTAGAGTCAAAATTGTATCTAGTTGTTTAACAAAATTTGTAACAGCAGTTCTATGTATTTTAATTTTTCAATTGGCTCCATTTCAAGATAGAAATCGAAACTCAACAAATCAAAAACATTTTTTAAGAAAAGGCTCATACCTGATTTTCAGCAATCAACAAAGTTTATCCATGAAAGCTAAAGCCTCGATTCATATTCCATTGATTTCGAGAATATTCCATCTCACCGGTGCCTCCATAAAAATGTAGATGATCATGGAGAATTGTTCAAGTTCAATAAAACAAACTTCCAGACATATTTCAATGACTTCGATCATTGATATTTGATGATTTAATTCTATTACAATATTTACACTTAGGAACAACTTTGAAACATAAAACTAAATAAAATTGAGTATTCAACAGTTACATCATGCGTCATGGGAATATGAAGTCAGGATTCGAACTAAAGACAGACAGACACCGAAATGTTCACGTGACTCACCACGGAGGGATGAGGTCCCAACATATTTAAGGGGACAGTGGACTTTCAAAATTGTGAAATTTGTCCAAAAATTCCATTTTTTTTATTTTATTGAATTTTGAAACTACGGACGAGTAGGAATGTGTTGCAAAAATAATTTTTTATTTCTGTGATTACTTTCCTAGTTATAGGCATTTGTATTTCATTTAGATATTATGTAGTTACTAATAGCAATAACTTTAAATGTGTTTTTCTCAAAATAAAAATTTTCACATCATACGAATATCCAAACTGCTCCAGGCACATTTCTAATTATCGTATTGCTTTGAAATTTAAGTTTTATATACTTAACACTATGTCAAATAAATCTTATTGAAAAAAATTATGCTTCGTAGCTCAGAATTTCTAAGTTTTGTACTTGAAAAGATGATTTATAGGTATTTTGCGTAATAAAAAGGGTGTTTTCACTATTATTATTTTTTTCTCTTTATATTTTTAATGAATGCTTAAAATAAGCAATTAGTTACATTGTTAGTTCTATAAGGTATCCCGTAAATAAAAATTACTATATTATATGCACAAAAAAAATGTGCATGGAACAATTTTAATTAGGCCAATTTTTGATATAAAGATACAAATATAAACGACCCAACCTTTCGGTTATGCGTTTAAAAAAAAAAAAAAACTGGCGGGGGGGACTTTTGCTAATTGTGTAACACACAACGAAATAGAATATCTATGAAATCGGATAATGAACAGCCATAAGGGCCATAACTATTTTTCTTATGGCTCTTCTACAGTAATAATCATTATAAAACCTATTCTTATTCCAGATATCAATATTGGTAGGTAAGCTTCTGCGTATATTATTAAATTGACTGCATACTATCATACAGTGCTCCACCGATTGTTCAGCACCACAAGAGCAAGTGCTACTTTTTCCGTGAAACCTGCTTTGATAACTACCAAATGACCCATGTCCAGTGATTGCTTGGTTTATGTAAAAATCTGCACTTAGCCTGTCAGCTCTGAGAACTTGAGGAAAAATTTCTCTTACTCTAGTTCCAGCAGTTGTATTGTTCCACCTATCTTGCCAGACGTGTTCCGCCATTTGAAATAATTTTGCTTTTACTTGATTTCTAGTCCATTTAATTTCTTTATTTATTACTTCCAATTTAGTTGCTTCTTTTGCAGTCTGATCAACTGCTTCATTTTTATCAATCCCAATATGCGCTTTTATCCAATGTAGTGCGACATTAAGTCCCGAAGTTTGAACTAATTTTTTGATGTTATCCACCATCTCACTTTTAAAACTGAGTGTATTTAATGCCTGTAACGCACTACGTGAGTCTGAATAAATATCAATTGCTTTATGACCTTGTCCAATAGCATCTTCAATAGCCAGTTGTATTGCATACAGTTCAGCACTGAAGGAACTCGCATTATCAGATAGCCTTTGTTTTATTTCCAATACTTTTAAATCCTTAATATATTTATTAATACCTGCCCCAGTTTTTCCATTCATGCGGGAGCCATCCGTGTAATAATTAATATCAGTAATTGGAATTAAATCAAATGTCCAGTTTATTGTCCATAAATCAGTCTCACGTTTTATAGGTCTGTTCGCCAATTCGCAATTATTTTTGCTAAAATTTATATCCATAACTTTTATTCCTTGTTCCTTGTAATATATTTCAAACATTTTGTAGTCAATTTCAGCTCTGAGATCTAAAGGCATACAACCTGCCAGTACGGCCAATGCGTTCGTTGAAACTGTTTTATAACATTTTGTAATGCTCAGTAAGAAAGGTCTTTGAATTTTATTTAATAAATTGTTTTGTCTTACTGTATTCTTGAACCAGAATGGGGCCCCATAAAGGATAATTTTTTCTATTATTACTTTATATATTTTTTTCAATATACTGGGCCTGAAGCCCCAAGTCTTCTTACTGTACCTTGCCAGACCGTACATCACTCTAAGAGCCTTATCCTGTACTTCCACCAGATGTTGCATAAAATTTAGGTCTTTATCCAAGAGTATACCCAAATACTTTACTGCTTTACAATATTTAATCCCATGCATACCCAATTTGATTGTAGGTTTGCGTTTGATTTGCTTTTTAAAAGCTATTATCGTGTAGAAACATTTATCCGTGTTAAATTTTAATTTATTATTATTTGCCCATTCTAGACACAAGTCTAAGATCTTAGTCGCATATCGAGTAAATTTATAAGATACCTTACTGCTAATTGTAATAATCAGATCGTCAGCAAATGCTTGCATTTTAATGTTTGCCTCTTCCCATTCCTTCTGTAACAGCGGGTTAATTACCAGTAGCCAAAGAATAGGTCCCAGGGAAGACCCCTGAGGAACCCCAATATTATAATCCATTAGATCATTATTTCTTAGTTTAATCTTCCTATCTTGCAAGTAGTCAATTATTATATTATAGAGATTCTTACTTATTTTTAATTCTTTTAAACTTTTGATAATGCTATTTTTGCGGACTGAATTACAGGGTCTTATAGAGAATTCAAAAGAGGTCCAATTTTTGATATAATTAAAAATTCATAATTCATAAATTTTTAATATTTCATCAACCCCTTTTACATATCTATGGCACTAATGACATATTCAAATTTCGAGCAAATCCATTCAAAACAAAAAAAGTTTGGTTTGAAGGTCCACAGTTCCCTTAATATGAAAATTCTCAAAATATAGTTTGTCGCTTTTATAGTTTAAATTGTTTGAGATTAATTCGCTTGTCAATTGGATATTTCGCTTGTCAATGGTACTTTTACTCTAGCTGTAAAAATTTTATTTAATATTATGGAGCTTTAGCATAATTTCGTAAGACGAAATTTCTTAAAATATCTTTAACTCCTATTGAAAAATCTCTACACCCAGAATAAACATCAAAAAGAGAATATGTACATTTTTTACCAAGTTTTTATTAACTTGCTTTCTTGTTTGTGTGTGTGTTTGTCTGGTACAAATCTTGCAATCGATTTTTAACTAACTTCCCGACTAGCTAGACATTTGAAACTTTTAGACCAGCTCAGAACACGATGACAATGCATTATTTTAATACGTTTAGCCATCTTTATTCCATATTTTAAAATCCATTACGTAAAAATACGAGAAGCGTCTGGAGCCAAAAGTAACTGCGCTACAGGCGTCATCTATTAACGTAATAGTGAACCAAGCATATTACATTTTCATTACAATGGGATAATTTTCATTTATGCCCACATGCAAGATTCAACAGAAAATTTAAAAACATGGTATATAAAAAGTCTTTTTATCTTGTAATTATTGTTTCTCTTTCTCTTAAATTTAAATAAAAAGGCAGAAATGAAAGATAAAGTCATTATATTTGAATAAAGAAATCCTACTTACCATTCGCACGCTTACGTATGTCTTTGTGCCTGGCTGCAAAACTACTCCTCCCCTTTGAAGTGTTGGATAAGTTCCAGGAGCATGTACTAGAAGTCTTGCTCCGTACTCAGGAGATAATAAATCAAGATATTCTTCTCGTTGAATATTTAAAGTAAGACGTAATCCTATAAAAATGACCAGCTTTGTTATGATGTCCTAATATAGACAGCATGTATGCTAGAAAGGAAACTTTATGTATACTCTTAGACCAAAAAAAAAAAAAGATGCACCAAGGAGTTATGCGAATGAGACGAAAATTGGTAGATGTGATGCACATGTACAGAAAAACAAATTATTACAATTTGAGAAAAGTTGAATGATTTATTCAAGAGCTTCACAAAGTGAAAAAGTCAATAACGCATTGGTCCACCTCTGGCATTGCATTTATGTAAGCAGTTAATCGGCATTGCATTGATTGATAGAGGTGGCGGATGTCCTCCTGCGGAATATCATGCCAAATTCTGTCCAAATGGCTCATTAGATCGTCAAAATCCCGAGCTGGTTGGAGGGCTCTGCCCATAATGCTCCAAACGTGCTCAATGGGGAAGAGATCCGGCGACCTTGCTGGCCAAGGTAGCGTTGTGGAAGCCCGAAGACAAGCAGTAGAAACTCTAGCCGTGTGCGGGCGGGCATTATCTTGCTGAAATGTAAGTCCAGGAGGGCGTGATATGAAGGGCAACACAAGGGGGCGTAGAATATCGTCGACGTACCGCTGTGCTGTAAGGGTGTCGCGGATGACAACCAAAGGGGTCCTGCTATAAAATGAAATGGCACCCCAGACCATCACTCCCGGTTGTCGGCCCGTAGGGCGGAAGACAATCAGGTTGGTATCCTACCGCTGTCTGGGGCGCATATTACCATTCCTTACATGAATTCACGCCATTACATCGTTTGGCGGCTGCTGATTGGTCAATTGAGTTTGCATAGGTAATTGCCATAATATTTGATCCTAAGCGCATTTTAAATGAGATAAAATCTATTTATTAGTTGCTTTCATCTTTATATATTTTTTTACGTCATATTTTACAAGGAACGTGAATTTTTTTAAGTGGCGCCACCTATTAATGTAAAAGTAATTTAAAGTGACAAGTTATTTGTAGAAGAAATTTTCGCCATTAAATGCCTTCATATTTCTTTTTTGTGCATGGAAAATTTTAAGAAATTACCAATTTCCGTAGTAATTTCACTGTAAAATTTTAGGAGTAGAATAAAATAGAATAAATATTACTCAAAATTGAATTTTTTCTTAAATTTAAATGTTGAATTTAAAAGAAGGAAAGATATTTTCTTTTTTTTTAAATTTGAATGTTGAATTTTAAAAAAATGAAAGCTTTATTTATTTTTAAATTTAAATGTTGAATTAAAAAAAATTGTTTATTTTTTTAATTAAAATCTTAATTGCAAGATGCAAATTATGCATTTTTTGCTGTTTTGCACACTTTAGTTTTTTAACCTTACTCTTAAAAAATAAAAATTATAAATACTCTTCTAAAAATTACCGAAAATAGTGATGGAAGTTTTGATTCTTGAAAAACAGACATGCTTTCATAAGCATCAGCGCACCAAATACACAAATAACAATGTAAACTCAATTGACCAATCAGCAGCCGCCAAACGATGTAATGGCGTGAATTCATGTAAGTAATGGTAATATGCGTCTCTAGACACGTATTCGCTGGTCATCGGGGCTCATTTCGAAGTGGCTTGTCGGAGTACAGAGGTGAATGGTAGTCGGCGTTCTCTGAATGGTGCTTGTGGTCACTGAAGCACCATTTGCACGTACGATCGATGATAATCACGTTTCTGTTGGCTGACGCTGTGTCCGGCCATGGTTCGCTCATTCCTGCCAACATCGTCTAATAGTGGCATCGCTCCTATCCAAATGTCGAGCGATTCGCCCATTAGACCAACTGGCTTCTTTGAGCCCAACTGCACGTCCTCTCTCAAATGATGACATCTACGCATATTGTATGCGAGACATAGTCCTCGAGCGACCGGTATGCGAGGCAGAGTTACTGTCTACCTGAGTACACGGAATGAAATTCGCAAACAATTTATGATCTGGAATCGAAATTTCTCCTCTTTAATATCCTGCCAGTTGCGCAGTTTAAGATGCACTGCAGCGTCACATGTTCATTCATTGGCCTAAAACTTTGCATTTTCCGTCGAAACCTGTATGCATATGAATTTCTATCTAATTTGCATTACCCCTTGGTGAGTCTTTTTTTTTGTCTAAGAATGTACTTTAGATATGTGTTATCGATCTGCGAAAATTATAAGTAAATAAAATATCTTTTTACATTTCATCAAACAGGGTTAGCTGCTCAATATCATATCAAATGTCCACAAAATTTAGTAAACCTTTTCTATGCTGTTCAAATATAAAATCAACTAAACATTTTACTGTCCTCATTTTTGCAGAACTTCGTTTAATTTCTTTTCTTTAGATAAAAAAAAACAAGGTAGCACGCACTTACATATATTCATATATGCTTATGTGAGACTTTTTTCTCTATCCTATAAATCAGTCCCTTTAATAAATATATTTTCCCCAATTAGTGCTGTAAAGCATTTTTTCATCACAACTTTCATTCCTTTTATCTCGAAACAAAATGTTGTAGCTTATCTAACTTGATCACAAAGTTATTCTATCTTACTTGGACATGGTCTTGCGATGTTTGGTTCACTCGCCTCTCAGTGTTTGAATTGTCCGAATATTCATTTTCAGCCCTTGGTTGGATTTCGGTCGTCTTTATGTATCCACAAATACAGTAGCGTTTAATGCATTTACTGCATTTTCAGCAGCATTCAATGCATAGCATTTTAGGGTGACTGCCTACGTTGAAAATGCCTATTTTGGTCAACTTTATTTTTTGCAAGACTCGTCTAATTCAATCTTTTTTCTTTTCAAAACCATTTTGATTTTCATTCTACACCAATTAGAAGCATAGTTATAGCTATTTTTTTAAAAATCGTCTGCTACAAAATTGAAGTGACAAACAACTTTAAATGCGTTTTTCTCAGAATTATGTTTATTAGCACAAATCTCTACCGTTATCATAATATTTCACATAATAATGCATATAATTTGATAAAATTTTCAGGGAATGTTTTAGATGCTATTGTTAATGAAATGAAGTACAATAATTGATGTATAATAAATAGTTTTTTATTTGGGGCTGTTTTTATAAGGAAAGGAATGACGATTTGGGGAAAGTTTTCATATTGGAAAATAAAATTGTCAGTATTATTTTTGCATTTTAGAATTTCTCTGAAATTGTAGGTCATTTTGAAAATAACTACTTTATGTATTATGTGTGAGAAGGAAATTAAAATAGTAGCATTAGAATTTTATGCAGAGAGATAGGCATTTTAGCTAAATTTCATAAAAGTTACTTCAAATTGACCTATTTATAAAAAAGTATGGTATTTACAGGTATGCATTTCTTTTAATTTTACCATAAAAGGATTTTTTTAAAATTGGCCCCGAACATAAGCAGTCACCTTTATTTATTTCGCTTATTTAAGAGAGTTTTATCCCAGTTAATTGAAAGGGATTATGAAAGCCTTATGAGACCTGTTTTCTTTCAATGAAATACACTTGTTCATATTAAATTATTCATATTTTGTATAATTAATTAATGATACAAATTCATGAAAGAGTTATATTGTCACGAAGAGTGACAATATAAGAGCACGCACTGGTCAGGCATGAGGTGTGTTTAGAAATCAGCAAGACTTAAGTTAAAATAATTAAGTTTATTCGGAACTTCAATAAGCATTTAAAAGTATTAAAAGCAATAACTTAAAACATTTGTATAATCAAAATAACATACTAAATAAATAACTTTTAACATACGAATCTCACTAGCTCGTGAGTTCAACTGTGTCTGCTGCTAGCGGCACCGTTGCCCACAGGACCACAGGAAAATTGGTCTAACTGCACTACCTGGGCCACGCCCTCAAGTGCAGGCTTTCAGAAAATAAGCGCGGCACCGTTGCTCTAACTCGAGCAGTATTTATACAAGCCAGTAACATAACATTGACATATTTGCATAAAATACACTGGAAAGGAAAAATAACAAACCATGGGGAAAATAAACGAAAAACAACGTTTCTCAGATGTATGACGTCAAAGTTGCTGTGACGCCATTACTTGTTAGATAATAAGTGCTACGTCAGTCTAAAACGATAGCATGAATGTCGGAAAGTAATACTAATAAATGATCTAATAAACTGAAGCTTAGATAGCCCTTTTAAGGTTCATTTTCCTAACACCAATCATTAAAACTATTTGACAATATTGAAAAGGAGGACTTACAGGAATAACAAGTAACTTACCTAATGCTAAGCCTGGTCTTGTAACGTTTTGAAGAGAGGTCTGGTTGACCGATATTGTATGGCACAGTCCGTATCGGGGAGAAGGATATGCATTGATTAAAACAATGGTGTGCCTGGCGGGAAAAATGCAAAGGAATAAAAAATGACTCAGAAAGATTAATATACAAGGTGCGCCCATAAAGTAACCGGACATTTTTTTTTAAATAACAAAAATATTGCTCACCTTCAAATAAATTTATCTCCTTCAAAATAATCGCCAGAGGAGTCTATACAATTTTTTTCAGCGTTTCTTCAAGTCATCGAAACACTGTTTATAGGCGTTGGAACTAAACGTTCGCAAAATACGCGTAACATTTGATTTAATATCCGAGACGTTTTCACATCTCTGTCCTTTCATGGATTTTGCATTTTTTGATTACAAAGGACTTATTCACCACGAATTTGTTCCTGAAAATCAAGCAATTAATCAGTGTTTTTACAAAGAGGTGCTTTTTCGATTAAGAAACGGGATAAGGTGAATTAGGAAGGAACTGTTTTGATTCTGGGCAATGGTTTCTTTAGCACGATAATGCTGGGCCCGATGCTGCAATTTCTGTACAACAATATCTTGCTAAGCATTCAATTACAGTGATAAATCACCCACCATATTCTCCCGACTTATCGTAAGCTGATTTTTTTTCCTTTTTCCGAAGCTTAAGATGACCATGAAAGGACAGAGATTTGAAAACGTCTCGGATATTAAATCAAATGTTACGCGTATTTTGCGAACGGTTAGTTGCAACGCCTATAAACAGTGTTTCGGTGCTTGAAGAAACGTTGGAAAATTTGTATAGACTCCTTTGCCGATTATTTTGAAGGAGATAAATTTATTTGAAGGTGAGTAATATTTTTCCTATATATAAAAAATTGTTCGGTTACTTTATGGGCGCACCTTGTAGTTCAAAAACATGATATATTTGACATTATAAACATCGTAAACTTTTTGTTTACTATCAGCTTCTGTCTATATCAAATGTCAAATGAAAATTCTAGAGAGAGAACTCATCACAAAATCTGATTCTATATTTGTGGAATGTTTTTTTAATACTTCTCCGTATTTACCTCTTAAAGGTAACTGCTATAAATAATTAAATAAATCTCAATTTTAATTCTGCTTACTAAGGTAAAGGAAATGACTATTTTAAAAGCAATCACTTAAAAATCTTAATTTGTTAAGAAAATTTTACTTTAATTTTTTGACACAGTTATTCAGTTTAATTCCTATCCCAATTTCTTTTAAAAACCTGAAAAAATGGAAAGGATGGACAATATCAAAAAAAAATTAATGTTATATTCAGTATATATGAAGTTCACGGACTCCTCAAAAGGAATATTTAAGTGTTTAGCGCTTAGTTGTCCGTCTGTTACATTTAATGCAACTTTTACATATTGAAAATTAGTTGTAAATTAATCGTATTGTAATTATTAATCCCTTGCAACATTCTACAATTATTAAGAATATTTGTACACGCTTTCCATTTACTTTTGAAACTCACGAACAGGTAGTGCTCTCGGTCAAACTCCATGGTGTAGGTTAGTGGATCAGTAACTTCGTAAGTTCACGGACTCCTCAAATGGAATATTTAAGTGCTTAGCGCTTAGTTGTCCGTCTGTTACATTTAATGCAACTTTTACATATTAAAAATTAGTTGTAAATTAATCGTATTGTAATTATTAAGCCCTTGCAACATTCTACAATTATTAAGAATATTTGTACACGCTTTCCATTTACTTTTGAAACTCACGAACAGGTAGTGCTCTCGGTCAAACTCCATGGTGTAGGTTAGTGGATCAGTAACTTCGTAAGTTCACGGACTCCTCAAATGGAATATTTAAGTGCTTAGCGCTTAGTTGTCCGTCTGTTACATTTAATGCAACTTTTATTTTTATCATAAAACCGTCTCTTCTTTTAAAAATCTTATTGTGGCAATTTTACTAAAGCCTGTCATGTAAAAGATTATCATACGAACAAAAAAATGGTATATTTCAAAGCCGAAACTGTCGGTGGTTTTGCCCTTCTTTCCCAAGATCAGTCATCAAATCGCTAAAATGTTTAAAAGGTTTGAAATTAAGGTTATTTTCTCTCTGGTCAATAAAATATCTTTTTCGGATCTCGAACACCCCATTGATCGCTTAAATAGCTGGGGTATCTACCGAGTTTCTTGCCAGTGTGGCCTTTCTTATATTGGTCAAACCAAGCGTGCTATTACATTCCGCTTGGAGGAACACGAGAGTTGTGTTAAAAAGCAAGAGTTAAATCGCTCGTCTATTGCTCAACATGCCTGGACTTTGAATCATCGATTTGACTTTTCTTCTACCTCCATTATTCAGAAATGTCGCTCGCCTGCCGATCTTGATTTCTGTGAAGCTTATCACAATTTTAAAAATTCGGGTTCTTTGGTTAATGATTTGTCAAGCACCCCTGTTTTTCCTCAATTGTGGAAAGGGTTTATTTAGCTGTGTTGGCCTGTTTCTTCAATTTTTCAATTTTTTCTCCTCTTTTTGCCACTAGATGACGCTGCTTGCCCTATTTCGGTCTCTCCGCTGCTTTGTGTCTTTGCACGTGTGGGTTATTTAAGTGCGTGTGCACTGGTCTGGTCGCTTAGTCTTCGGCTTTTTGAGCTGCCACTAAGTTCGTTGCACTGATGAATAAGCTTCTTTGTAGCTTCGAAATGTCCGTATGCAAAATAATTGCATCTTATTGCTATTTGTGCTTTATTTACGTTGGTTTTTCCTGTTTATACGCACAAATGTCAATATTCTGAAAGACAACTTACATGAATAACCCTTTTTAATCTCCGCGGCAGTGCAATAGACTCCCTGCCACAATATTTGAAACGTTATGTTTAGTATTTCACTCTGCCAATTCTCTAGCCGTGCTTCTCATTCTGTCGATTTTAGTGTTAATTTTTAAACGCCAAGATGAAGAAAGTCCCCCACAAAGCTATGTAAATACTGCAAAGGATTCCTCTAATTAATTTGGGGTAAATGTATTTCTCTTTCAAAGCAGCACGGATAACATATTTTACTAGAAAACAATGAACACTATGAATGAACACTTATTGAATTTTTAAAAAATGACTAGTCAACTAAAATTAGAACGCATGCTTCTTAATCAATAACTACCATTTAAGCATTTTTGGTTCAAGCTGTTAGTTTGAACCAAAATAAATCGCTGAGATATTCTTACTATTATAAATATTACTATTAATAAATTATAAATAAATTAACGTAGTGTACTACTGAATAAGAATTAGGGATGGACAAAATTTTCTGCTACGCTGCAACAGAAAAAAGTATTAATAGGAACAAAAGTCACAGTTCCTCAAAAAAAAAATCTTTGCTTTACCGCCACTCATCATCTTTAAAAAAGAAAACCAATTTTATTTGGACCATGCAAAATGCCCTTTCATTAAACTAATCCTCAAGCTATTTTTCCTTCATGATCAGCGTTTTAAAAATATCGAATATTTCAGAATCTTTCTCTTTATCATTTGCAGCACTTTCAGCGGATTCATGGAGAAAAAATATTCAGAAATTTAATATTTAAATAAGCAAGTGTGTCTGATGTGCTCCAGCACAATTGCAATTAACTTTATTAGTCCAATTTAGTAAGTAAGCGGGCGTATGCAACAAAATTACACCATAACCATGTGAATACTAAACATCAAGCATGTAGGGAAAATATTGTTCAGCCTTTCATCCCTTGAGTGGGTCTATAAAATGAGGACCAAGCATGCTTGGGAACTAACAGTGGGGGATCCCGCGGTAGGCTGACCACCTGCCCGAGACATTTACAGTATGGCACCCCAAGCCCACGGTCAAGAAAGTGGAGATGGGCACCACTGACCTTGGTCCACAATGAACTGTTGCGCCACTGGTTCCTTAGAGAAATTATTGTAAGCAGTTTTTTTGACAGTTTGAAAGCTCCTATTGGAACAGAAAGCTCCTATTGAATGGAGCGATTTTCTATTAACCCCTTAACGCCGAGGTTTCCAACCTGGGAGGCACGGACTATTGCCAGGGGAGGCGCCAAAACTTTTTAATAAAAAATCAATATTCATACCATAATAACTATAAATAAACGAATAAACCATAATATCTATAAATAGATGAACAACCATCGAAAAATAAAAATTAATAGAATTGTCATGCGATAGCTCACTAAAACAAAAGTTTCAAAATTAAATCATAATTTTGGATGAATCTTAGTGGACAGTATGAATCTTTGTATTGCAAAGTAATGCAAGTGCTTCTACCGATTGTAACGTCTTGTTTATGAGGAACAGGCTTTTCGGCACTGGCTGCAATGAAAACCAAATATCGAACCAGGTTAATAGTCGAAAAAGAGTTAGGAGCATTACCCCCAAGATTTGATAAACTTTGTACCAATAAACAACAACAACCCTCGCATTAAATTTTGATGCGTTAGATGTAATTTAATTTGTAATTTAATATAAAAATAAATATGCATGTTCGTATTGTTATAGCAAAATCTTGTTATTATTCTGTGAATTGTAGGTTTCATTTTTTTGTAATAAAGTTATTATTTAAAGTGTCTATATTTTTATATCTATTAAAAGATAGGGAGATGAGGAAAAAACAATTTTAGGGAGGCATGGAAAAAAAAATTTTTTTAGGGAGGCGTAGTAGCATAATGGTTGGAAACCGCTGCCTTAACGCATTTGCCCGTGTTTTACACGGGCGAATGTTACCGGCAAATTTGCACATGCCCGTGTCTCACACGGGCGCTCTTGTATCTCGCGTTATTTTATTTCTAATGCCCGTCTGAGATCCGTTATAGTAAAAATAGATAGGCTAGATTATAATTAAACTTATTTACCATAGATGGCACCACTATGCAGCATATTTCTTGTGTAAACCACGTGGTGCATTTTGATGATTAGCTATAAGTTTGTTAGGAATTCTTTGTTATAAAGTCGTTGTTTGGTGTAGAAATGTAATATATCCATTTTTATTACGTTAAATATCATAAAAGTAAACAGTTAACCATAAATTAATTTTTACTAAATGTTTTTGTAACTTGTTTAGAAAAAGTTATCTGATAATGAGTGACTCTGACGATTTTGAATATGCCAATTTATCAGAAAGTTCCAGCGATGAAAGTGTTGATCTCTTGAGTGATGGACGTGAATCTGAAGATAATGATGACGAGATTTTGGCTGTAGGAAGAAATTGGTATCAAATTAGTACAAATCAACCAAATGTTGCACCACCGAGATTTCCATTTGTAGGAAACCCTGGCGGTTAAAAAAAAACTCGATCATTTTTTTCCAGTTTTTCCCCAAAAAACCCGTGCTTTAAGGGGTTAAAAAAGAGCCAGAATTCGAGATGAAACGCGTAAAATGCTCAATTTTAAAATGAGCTACAATGAACAAATGACTACAGAAGGAAATTGGAAAAATATTTCAGCTGAGATTTCTTCAAACATATAAGCCCTTATTTTCCAATACGAACTTCAAATTGCATCGAAGTAACCACTCGGCTTTATGCTGTTTGAAATAGTTGGATTACCACCATGCTAAATATCTTTTGTGAAAAGAGCATAAGGGAATATCATTCCAATCATTGGAACTGGCATAAGGAAATTCCTTCCAGTCATTGATACTGGCAGAAATTAATCATGTGAATGTCCGCAAAAATTTGAGATACAAAAGTAAACTTACATGATAATTACTCGGTAAACGTATAGACAAATAGTATTCTAATCCCTTAAAAAAATTAGAGTTGATAGCTTTTAATGTTGCCATGAGGTCCATGTACTCCAACTGAGAAAGACTCAAATGCAAATCTAAAAATTTATAATAAGAAATATGGCTTTTATATTTACATTAGTTTGTTTCATTTAATCCACCACCGAAGTGGAAATGGGGACACCTAGTAGCTTCATCTCTGTTATTACAAACCAAGCCTTGAGAAAATGCTAAGTTACAGCGCCATAAATCTTCTGCAGATTTTAAAAATGACTACACCAATAGATACGTGGTCGTTCTCCGCGTCATGGAGCATTAGCTGCAATTATCTGTGAGGGCGAATCCGTCCTGAAACAGACAATCCTTTTGACATTCTAACAGGGATTTACCGCTGTCATTTGCGATTTCATTATTCTCCGCAAGTTCCATGTAGGTTCTTAACCTTGATAAACTCATCCCTACGAAGACAGTAACTTATAAAATTAATTTTATTTAGAAAGTTAGCTTTTTCAAATAATCACAAATACGCGATAAAACTGGATTAAACTTCATGATATGTCTAAAGTTTTAAATTTATTAGTGCGACATTAAAAGAAAACTGAAAGCATTGTGTTACGTGATTTCTCGGATCTTCCCTGATACTGATGTAATCATACGTTTATTCTGAATGTTTTACTAATGTTTAACTCCATGTAACTGTATTTTCCTATTTTTTATTTTACTGCAGTATTTTGTGAAACTGGCAGCAGGGTAAATTGTACTTTAGCTCTGGAAACAGTTGGATTTCATGTTATATTTATTGTGAGTTTGAGAGCTGCAAGGGGCGTATCTCCTTTAAGCTGCCTAACCATATATTTTGTTAATGTGTTTCGTCCATTAAATGTTGATTGCTTGTTTTAATCCGAAGTCAGACTATTAGTGATTTAAATGAGGTTCACAAACATTCACTTGTATTTTGAGAAGTTAAACAGTGATTCGTGAACACATTGCTATCCTTAAAAAGTAAAATATACGTAAGAAAAGACATTTCCCTGTACTTCCTGAAAGCTGACAAAAGCTGTATAAAACGCTCAGACAGCTTTACCGTGTTAAAATTATGTTTTTATGAACATAAACATATACGAACAAAATGTAATAATACAGAAAATACAATGTAAACCAAAAGATATAGATATATACTAACGTATCATTGTAGCAATTTCTTGCATTATAAGTACAATGGATGATTAAATCCTCTTCTTGATGTCCAAACTTCTGAAGACTATCCTTGGTAACTGTCAGACTCATCCAGATATCACTCAGATCAATAGTTTTACTACGATACAAAAATTCATCGATTGATTTATAGCAAAATGCTGTTGGATCGATGTCACTTGGATTAAAGGTTGTATTCAAGTTAAAGGTCTGAGTCAACTTCCGAAGTATTTCAAACTGTTTATCGATGTAGCTCTGTAAAAAATTTATAAATTTTAATACTTTAATAAATTTATCATTTTATCAATCTATATATATAAAACGCGTAGGTATGCGGCCCAAAAACGACGATATTTCTACACTCCGAATGGCAACGGCTGCAACTACCAGATGTAAACATTAGCAGCAATTCGCAATTTTCAACCGCGTGTCAACATGGATTTACGCACTGAAATCAGGAATACCCGAAAGCAAGCTACACGATCAAGTGAAAATCGGGAACAGTCTCAAGAAAGAAAGCGAAGAAGAAATAATTCAGTAAGAGAGGCATGAAAGAGAGAGTATAAATTAGGCAAGGTTAGGCTTAACCGTCGCCGGCATAGCAACCAATAGCCAGTAATAGTTAATTTTCTACACTTTTTTCAGTACTTGCTGAATTTTTCTCCATTTTATAAATGAAGAAATTTTCCAACAATTTATTATGAAAAAATTGTTCCCCAACAATTTCTTATTTGATGTAATAATAAAGTGTAGATATCTTAATTTTTAAATATAGTACATACAGAGAGAGATGTAATTTTTAAAATCATTGGAGTTGGATTTCTCAGTCTTATCTTTAACTCTGTTCTGAAGTAATGGAAATTCATATTTTTTAATCACGATGTTTTAGAATCAGCCCTATGGAGATTACCCCTTAACAACGTATATTTATGATGACAGGTAATGGTAACATTCCTTACATATGTTACTTTTAGTTGAGTTATTTTGCAAAAGAAAATATAAAACTAAAAGCGACTATGCTGGTCGCACAGCGGCTAGTTGTATGAAATTCTTCGATCTTCGGTGCATATTTAATGGGCTTATTATAATTTTAAAACTCTTGATATGTAGCTAAATTGGATTTAAATTTAATCTCTGAAAAATTTTAAATTTCCAGAGCGAAAGCTTGTATATTATGAAATTCAAATCTCATTTAGTAACGTTGGCACCAGACAGCTTTTCAGTCAATATGTGGAAATAGATTTCTGAATAACAGAGGAGTTTAAAAGGAAAATTCAGAAAAATCTTTGGACTTCGAAAGCAAACTTAGATCTCGGTCAAGAGCAACATACTCTGTATTTCTCCGATTTCATTTTCACCTTTTTCATTGAGAAAATTCTAACACATCTTTTTGTTAATTAATAAAATAAAGGCATGCTTTGACATTATTTAATGGTCTATAAATTTTAAAAATATTTGTGGTTTCAAAGAATAATGCACAGTTTTGTGGCAAATATTTCAATTAACAATCCTGAGAAATCAGAAGAAAATTAATGGGCATGGAGCATTTTGAAAAATTCTAGCATTTTTTAACAATTTTTTAAAAAACAGGTCTTATTCTTCCACAAAATGCTTATCTGTTAATTTTAAGTGTCTGCAATATAGTAAAAGAGAATATTAAGTGTTCTCATAATGTATAGAGAGAAAAATATTGAAAATTAGAAGAAAGAAGGTCCTTTGTCTCCTTAATATAAAGTAGCTTGTAGGTTACATTATGTGACCTGTGGAAAGCGGCTGAAATTCGAATATAGCCATTTTAGTTCTACTAGAGATTTTTTAAGGTTCTTTTAATGTTATATTTCGCGCATTTTGATCTTTCATTTCTTCTACAGTAGCTGTGCAAATAGCGACTTTGCTTTCATCATTAAGGGTATTTTGAATGTGACTAAAATTCTTACCTTTTTGAAAACATTCAAGTTACACACAGTTATGGATGGGAAGGTAATTTCATCCGCATGTATTTCTTCTGTTATAGTCATTCGAGGATAACCGAGATAGGTTTTGACTAGAAATGAGCAATGGAACGTGCAACCAATTAAAGCGAGTAAGAAAACAGTCAGCCAGAAGATCCTTGTGTACGTCGATCGAGCGGTTGCTGCTCTTCTCAATCCATGAGCTGAGCTCTGGATTGCAAATCTTCGGCAAACGGTACAAAACGAACCCTTTTCCATTCCAGACAATTTACAAGAGGCATGTTTGGGAGAGGGCATTTTGCAAACCATGTCATGGACTGAAAAATAAAATACAAAATTTTAAACTTCCTATTGGATCTCAAACTTTTTTTTCACACACCAACAATTAACAGAATACATTTTCCTTTGCAAACGTTTTTACTTAAAAATGGGATTTTACACAACAACTAATAAAGAAGAAATTTTAATAATGAAAATGAATATTAACGTAACCATGTAACCATGAATAGTTATACTTTGGAGAAATTATACAAGTGTGTTAACTCAAATGCGTCGATTTGAATGCATATGTTGTTGATACTTAAGTTCAAGGTGTAGCAAGAACTTTTCTAGAGACCATTCAATAGCGCCCTTTACACGTACGCTCTTTCACGAGTGCTTGAAGCGTACGGGACTGTGCGCATGCTCCAAGCACTCGCAAAAGAGCATACATGTAAAGGACTTTAACGCATTTGCCCGTGTTTTACACGGGCGAATGTTACCGGCAAATTTGCACATGCCCGTGTCTCACACGGGCGCTCTTCTATCTCGCGTTATTTTATTTCTAATGCCCGTCTGAGATCCGTTATAGTAAAAATAGATAGGCTAATTATAATTAAACTTATTTACCATAGATGGCACCACTATGCAGCATTTTTCTTCTGTAAACCACGTGGTTCATTTTGATGATAAGCTATAACTTTGTTAGGAATTCTTTGTTAGAAAGCAGTTGTTTGGCGTGGAAAAGGTAATATATCCATTTTTATTACGTTAAATGTCATAAAAGTAAACATTTAACCATAAATTAATTTTTACTAAGGGTTTTTGTAACTTGTTTAGGAAAAGTTATCTGATAATGAGCGACTATAGACCTTTATGCCAATTTATGAGAAAGTTCCAGCGATGAAAGTGTTGATCTCTTGAGTGATGGACGTGAATCTGAAGATAATGATGACGAGATTTTGGCTGTAGGAAGAAATTGGTATCAAATTAGTACAAATCAACCAAATGTTGCACCACCCAGATTTTCATTTGTAGCAAACCCTGGCTGTTCAAAAAAGAAAAAAAAAATTGTGCTCTCCTTACGTTATTTTTTCAACTCTAAACGTGATTTAATATGTAAATTTCTATTGATTATATATATGTATATATATATATATATATATATGTGTGTGTGTATACATATATATATATATATAAATATATAGATATATATATATATATATATATTATAATATATATATATATATATATATATATATATATCTGCGCTATTCCAAGAATGAGTGGGAATAGAAACGGCATGCGCTTGTGCGGGTATTTGAACCAGGTACCTCTTGCCCCGTAGTGTGATAGTCCGATACTCCGTAGTCCGATGCCATAACCATTCAGCCATAGAGTCCTTGAGGAAAAGCTCTTATGAAGGGGGCATAACGCTTTTTCGTTACTTGACGATTCCTGCCTGTTCACTCTACTGTAAGCCGTGTAAAAGAACTTCGTTCCAAAATAACTCGATCATTTTTTACCAGTTTTTCCAAAAAAAACTCTGCTTTAATGGGTTAATAGCGCCCTTTACACTTACGCTCTTGGAGTTCTTGGAGCGTACGGGATTGCGCACGGGAAAACTTGCAGTACGCTTAAAACCAGCTTTACCTTCCTCTCCGACACCTTCACACATGCACTCAATCACGCGGGAAAGAGCGTACGTGTAAAGGGCGCTAATCTGTCTTAGCTATCTGGGCTGTATATTGTAAAATATATTACATATATTAAAGTGTTACAACTTATATATCTGTACTGAATCTGCTTTCAGAAGTTTTTGGATTCAATAAGATTTTACGCAGAAAAAATATAAATAATTACTTTGGTGTTTCGATAATCCGAAGCTGTAGGGTGGTTGCTTTATGCAGCGCTACGGTCATCTTTTGCTACATTACCGCTCAACAGACTAAGTTTAGCTGCAAGACAGGAGCCAACACAGATTGAGTGGATTTATGCTGATATATATATATATATATATATATATATATATATATATATATATATATATATATATATATATATGACACGGAGCGTGTTTTTGCTCCCGTGTTTAAATATTACTGAAGCAGTCAACATCTTCTTTAATCACTTGGTCGAGTGGAAGACTTTTTAAAGAAATAATCCAATTCGTAATAACTCAGTCTTTATTAAACTTAATAAATTGACCACTCTTCATGTTGATTTCCGCGCTTCGCCATTTTATAATCTACTCGGCCACGACTGCCGCGAGCTCCTGCTCTCAACGACATTCGCATACAATCTGCCGCCAAAAACTTAATTTCCTCCGAGCTCCTGCTGCACGGCGCATGTGCAGACCTCAACCTTGGTCATCTGGACCCTCAATATTGCTGATCGTGCATTTTTAACTTCGCGCCCAAAACCTTTACACTTCTAAAAATAAATCCTCTCGCCTAGAATTCCTCGCTTTCCGCTCACAGTCGCTTTTAAAGGATAATTCCCCACTGAAAAATACGCGCGCTTTTTAAATGAAATGTTAGATTCTTATTATTTTAAACCCCCTTTCCCTGTACTTCTCAACTATATTTTGACAGTTCAGTTATGTTTTGACATATATATATATATATATATATATATATATATATATATATATACAGGGTGTCCATAAATAAAGTCCTACTTTCAAAAGGCTGCAAAAAAAGAACCACTGGTCAGAATGACTTCAAATTTGAAGTGAATATACTGGAAGAAGGGGAAAACGATTTAGCATAATAAAAAAGTTCCAAAATGTATCAATAGATGGCGCTGTAACATTTTGGAACTTTTTTTATTTGGAACTTTTTTGAAGTCATTCTGACCAGTGGTTCTTTTTTTGCAGCCTTTTGAAAGTGGGACTTTAATTATGGACACCCTGTATATATATATATGACACGGAGGTTGTTTTGCTCCCGTGTTAACATCAATTCTATGCAGTCACGTCCATTGTTGAATTGGGTGAGTGGTAGGCCTGTTAAAGAAATAGTCCAAACTCGTGTTAACTCCGTCTTTATTGAACTCCGTAAGTTGACCACTCTCCAGGTTGATTTCCGCTCTTTGCCATTTTATAATCTACTTTGCCACGACTGCCGCGAGCATCCGCTCTCAGTGAGATTCCCACTCAATCTGCCGCCCAAAACTTCATTTTCTCCGAGCTCCTGCTCCACGGCGCATGTGCAGACCTCATCCTTGGGCATCTGGACCCTCATTAGTGCTGATCGTGCATTCTTAACTTCGCTCCCAAAACCTCTACACTTCTAAAAATAAATCCTCTCCCCTAGAATTATTCGCTTTCCGCTCAAAGTCGCTTTTAAAAGATGATTTTCCCCACAGCAAAATACGCGCGCTTTGTAAATGGATTGTTAGATTCTTATTATTTTAAGCCCCCTTTCCCCGTACTTCTCAACTATATTTTGACAGTTCAGTTATGTTTTGACATATATATATATATATATGCAACGCTTCTAGTCCGCGTCATTATAAAATCTAGTTCTTAGTACTAGTCCGGGAAAATGCAGTCGGGGCCGGACTCATGGAATTCTCTTTGGTGGTGCAGTCATCATGGCTGAGCAAGGCAAGACACGCTATAGACCTTTAAATTCGTTTATTTACCAATAAAAGCATCTCTGGCTCCATCGTTCGTATTAATATTCTATCCAATGCTTAACTTGCTACGCTATTCCAATCATTTAATTACTTTCACTCCCGCACAACGCAATGGCGCGACGCGACGCTGTGAACAACGTCTTTCCAGTTCAACATCCTACAAGCTTCTGAAGTCATTCCTTTGTTTAGAAACCACATACACTCTTTCTACAAAGTTCTCGAACATCGCTGTGACGTCATCTTCCGGCGATGACGCTATAATTCCCCCACTGTTCACCTAGTCCAATTCTATTAATAGCTTCAATGCCATTCATTTCTATTCTTGATTGTTCATTTTAGCGCTATTAAGTGCGATTAATCAGGCGTTTAATGATTTAATTCCGATATTCTCTAGAAACCCTCCCCCTTTTTGTACCCCTTAAAGTTTAACCTCTTAATAAATCTCTGACATATATATATATATATACATACACCTAAATCTCGTGATAAATAGAAATCTACATCTCGTCTCTAAATCTACAAAACCGAAAATAACATACCCAAAGAAAAATGAATCAGGGTACCTAGCGGAAAGGAATCAACTTGAGTTCGATTGAGTCTAACTGCGTGCCCAACGAGCTTTTATGTGCACACTCAGGCAGGTGATTTTGGAAACAGAATTTTGGAAAGGGGTGCCTGAAAACTACAAAACATGTGCCGCCTGCTGCTCACGTTATTGTCGCATCAACGCATCCTTGGGAATCCTCCAATTCCAAAAAAAACGAACAGTGGTACCTCGACTTACGAGTGTCTCGACTTACGAGTTTTTCGAGATACGAGCATTCTCTCGGCAAATTTTTTGCTTCGAGTTACGAGCAAAAATTCGGGTTACAAGCAAGCTTCAGATACCCCACAGCTAGTTTGCTCAGCGAACGCCATGTGCTCATCAAATGAGAACATGAGAAACACATGATATTTACAACCTTTATGTACAATTATTATACAGTTGCATACATATTATTCTAAGACACTATCCAGTCTTAAACCGAGAGATTAACACTCAAGAATTATCACCCAGGGCAGTTTGCTCTGTCCACACTTGAGTCGCCCTCCGAAACCAAACAGCGTCCAACCTCTCTCGCAGAGAGATAGCTTAAATTCCCTCTCCCTCACTGGTACTCGCCATGGGTTCTAGGGGATGGGATGACCTTGGTCCTAGGATCGAAAACTCTCCTCCTTCCACTTATTCTGAGAAAACGATCTTCGGATTCTCAGAAAGAGGATTTTGGACATTACATCCCAGTGAACGATGCAACAATCGCTCAGCTTCCGTGTCTCCATTAAGAGGGTAGCTCGTAATAATTGCGAAAGAAGGGAAATGTGGCGAAAACACCAAAAGTCAACGAATAAGATTTAATTTTTCAGTTCAGCTTTTCTCCTCCTCTTTCATCAGCATCTTCAAGTCTGATCTCCAAACTAAATTTTGTGCATTACACTTAATAAAACAAGTTTATTGCAGTACATTCTATTGTATTTCGTTTTTATACAACGTTCGTCCTCTATAAGCACATTTTTCTTATTTAAAAGCATGTAACCAAAAATTGCTGTGTTTGGGGAGAGCCCGGAACAAATTAATGGCATTTCCATTCATTTCAATGGGGAAAATTGATTCGAGATACGAGTATTTCGAGTTACGAGCTCCTTCATGGAACGAATTAAACTCGTAAGTCGAAGTACCACTGTATATAGAAATCGGCTTACTGATTCTTACCTTGATGACGTATTGAGAGTAGCGAGTAGCAATTATAAACCTGACTTGTTTTAAATAGTCAAAACTTTGTCTCAATATCAAAAATCACATTCATTTTTAAATAAACGTTTCAATACATTTAGGTTTTGAGTTATATTTTTTTACACTATTATATTGTACTATGTTAACTTAGTAAACATATGCATGTGACCCGAGAGAAAAAAAAGGTTGAGTATGGCTGGATTAGACGATTAGGGGGCGTCCATTAATTATGTGAGGCTTTTAGGGGGGGGGAGAGGGAGTCGAGCCGAGTCTCACCCAGTCTCACGTGAGTCTCGGGAGTCTCGGCAAATATCACGTAATTTTTTTCCGCAAGAAACAGTGAATAATTGCGAGAAAACTGGGTTATATTAAGTAAAGCATGTTTCTACACTAAAATATGGCTAAATCCTACACAATAGTTCCAGTAGTCACTCTTGAGACCACACATGAGTCCCCGTGGACTGAATTAGAATGAATATTCTTTTACGAATTTTAGTAGTTCCTATTTAAGTATTTTATTGTTCGATTTTCTCACTGTGATTCTAGACTACGTTCTTAGTAGTCTTAAATACTAGTCTTAACTAGTCCTAAATAAAAATAATTAAGAAAATGTTTTTTTAAATAAATCCAACGCAATCAAGCACAGATTAACGTATTTACACTAAAAATACGCATTTTGAAAAATCTCACGTGAGATTAGGGGGGGGGAGGGGGTCGAGCCAAATCTCACGACATCTCACCAGGGAAGGGAGGGGGTCGAAAAATCGCGTAATTAATGAACCCCCCCTTAGATAGGATAAACCCAGTTCGCTGCGTTGGGGAGGAAAAGGGTACCCAGACAGACAATCGGCAGTTGGTAATTTGTTTTCAACATTGCTCAAGTTTTTTCCATATGTTTACCTAACTGTGATAATAAACTGTTAGGGCCGGATCTCATACCAAGCAAAAATCTGCAAATGATATGTAATCCTTGTTTGCTACACAGACAAATCGCTCATATTGAGCAGAATGGACAAAGAAAATGGCTCTCGCATGTTGTTTGTCGAAGTTTGGATAACAGTCGGAATTCTCCATGCATTCAGCGTACAAAGGTGCTTAGCCTTGTTACCGGGTGTCCCAAAAATAACCGACGATTTTAAAAATCAATTAAAGAAAAACGGAAGGCGATAGAAAGGTGCAGTTTGCTGCATTCTACTTAGGTAACCAGGGAATTTATTCTCACCAATTTTCAAATTTAGTTACAAAGTTCGTCAACAGATGGCGCTACTGACTGGGAAAAACTATAAAACAATGGTTTCAAAGCAAGAGGCATACGCAAGTGGCATGGATTGGCCTCCCTATTCGCCAGATTTGACGCAATGCGATTTTTTCTATGGGGGGAATTGAAAGACCAGGTGTATTGTCACAATCCACAAACTGTAGACGAACTAGAACAATACATCTCTGCTGCTTGTCAGAACATTCAAACTGAAATGTTTGCACGGGCGTCTGCGAATTTTGACCTCAGATTGCGCCACGTTGTTGCTGCAAACGGTGGTTATTTAGAAAACATTGTTTTATAGTTTTTCCCAGTCAACAGCGCCACCTGTTGACGAATTTTGTAACTAATTTTGAAAATTGGTGAGAATAAATTCCCTGGTTACCTAAGCAGAATGCAGCAAACCGCACATTTCTATCGCCTTCCATTTTTCTTTAATTGATTTTTCAAATCGTCGGTTAATTTTGGGACACCCGGTATATCAAAATCAAGCTTTTGAAAAAAAAATGATACAATTGATTATTGGAAATGTCTAGAAGACGAACTTATTCCTTTTTTTATTGTGCATGTGTGTGTGTGTAATTGCGTGAGTTCAGTGAATTGCTTACATTTAACAACCATTAAAGATTATTCAAATTTTCAGGGGTTAAAATATTTTCCTTAGATTTTCGGCATAAGAAATTCACCTCATTAACTCATCCAAGAAACTAGTGTAGATAAATACCGGTGTATATGAAACATTTTATTGAAGAATACATCTTTTTAATTTGTATCGATAAAATGTGGACTTTTAATGAGTTAATTTTACCCGCGTGAGTATCACTGTTTAGAAATAAGCTAAATATTCTGTTTATTATTGCAAAAATATTTTCTTTAGTGTATGGCGAGAAAAAGAATAATGTTTTTCTTCCCGTGCGGAGTTATCGACAGAAAACATCGTATATGTTTGAGCAATCGATCTAATTGTGAATACATGTTTTTCAGTGTGTAGAATAACACTGCTAAAACAAGAATAACAAAAAACTTCTTTACTCTGTTTTATTTTGTAAACACATTGATCATGTCCAATAGAGTTTCCAGAAATGAAATTTTAGGCAAATAACATTAGTGTTTCGTTGAAAGACTATAATTGCGACCATTCATACGTAGAAGGTATCTAAAGATTCAAGTTTACTCTTTTATTCCGAGTTTAATACCTGCGATAGTGAGTTCCAACTATTGCAGTCCCTCTTCTAAGTCGGCCTCATCGATTACAGCACATTTTCAATTTATGATAACGATCAGAAACAATTCCAAATTCAGCCCAGTAAAGCTAATGTTCTTGGTATAAATTTATTGCAATAATTTAGCCGCAAAAAAATTATTTTAGGAAATTTATGGTTATCATTCGGATCAAAGAACTAGTTGACACGAAATATCCCCCCCCCTTTCAAGACATATAGAGACATCAACAGTATGATCGCTGAAATTATCGAGTCGTTTTTATTGTTAACATTGAACAATAAGAGAAAAAAGAAAAATACACCATTGTCTATACACCTCCTGCGTACCAAGCAGTCTTAGTCGCAGATTTCGCCATAGGCGTGCAAGGCATAGCCGATAAGTACTTTGGAATTTCTCTAAATTTGTACTGCTGACTGACAAGGTGCAATTATCCAGCTGACATCGAAAAAAAAAAACAATCGTCTAGTATGAATTATGATGCAAAATTTCAAGTGCTTGAAGATGATTGTCAGACTGGCACCTGACTTATCCTTAAGGGGACTCACGACTCTTAAGTCGAGGAAAAAAGGCATATTTTCATACTTTTTGACTCTTTGTAACTATTTCAATTTACTCCCAATTTTTCCAAATTTTATGATATGATAAATTGATACATTTATTTTAATAAACAAATATTCAGCTCTCAGAATAATTTAAAATAATTTTTTTTAAATTCTTTAGATATACCTTGTTTTTTAAGTATTTTTATTGTATACTGGCTTGCGCGCAGAACTATAAAATCAATTTTACACTTAAATGCATAATTCCTGTTTTATATTTAAAATAAATAATTCAAAATACAATTGAACATAAAACATTCAGCATTAAAATATTTTTAAAATTTTTTTCAAAATATACTTAAAATTTCCTTAAATTTTTTGCATTAATTTACCCCTGAAAAATAACATAATTATGCAGTGATCAAAATTTCAAGGAATTACGTTTCATAGTTTTTGAGATATCAGTTGCGGAATGATGCAAAATTACATTTTGAGAAAAATGAGATTAAATTTTTCTTACCACAAACTTGATCAGTAATTAAATATTTAGAATATCGATATCTCCGGAACTAAGCGGAATATTTTCATGCGCTTTGTTTTATTTTGTTCAGAAATGATCAGGCTTTAACATATATTTTTTTCAAAAAATCGAATGTTTTAAAGATTTAAGAGTAGTGAGTCCCCTTAATTGAGAGAGATGTGACTAGTTTAAGTAGAATCGACAGGATCATTAACAACTCAAAGAAGTCCGTACAGGTGACGAGGTCTGAAAGGACTTTTTAAAAGAGGACTATTCCGATACTAAGTGAAATAGACACATCATTTAAAATGGTTAGCACATAAATGTGCGGCATTCTATAAACAAGCGGCTGCCCAGGGACCAGCGAGTGAAAAAAACCGCAAACCAGTGTCGACGCCTGCAGATGAGCTAGGGAGGAAAGGGGGCGTCCATTAATTACGTGAGGCGATTTTGGTGATTTTTCGACCCCCTCCCCTACTCTCAAGTGAGATTTTTCAAAATGCGTATTTTTAGTGTAAATACGTTAATCTGTGCTTGATTGCGTTGGATTTATTTAAAAAAACATAATTTGCTTAATTATTTTTATTTAAGACTAGTTAAGACTAGTACTATTTAAGACTACTAAGAACGTAGTCTAGAATCACAGTGAGAAAATCGAACAGTAAAATACTTAAATAGGAACTACTAAAATTCGTAAAAAAATATTCATTCTAATTCAGTCCACGGGGACTCATGTGTGGTCTCAAGAGTGACTACTGGAACTATTGTGTAGGATTTAGCCATATTTTAGTGTAGAAACATGTTTTACTTAATACAGAGGCTGTTCACACATTTTTTAGACGATGTATATTGTATTAACAAAACTAAATTACATAAAATTCTTGTGTTTTAAATGTTCTATTTGACATCCCTTATTCTGAACTATCTTTCGACACCGCAATTTCCAGGATAATAATGCCTTTTGAAGTGTCAGAAGAGGTATTCTATCCCATTCCTCCTGAACAGCTTTGTCCTGTAAAGGTTTTGGGACGACGTTTGGATAATGCAGATTTTAAAAGTCCGAAAGCACAAAAATCCATAGGTGATACATCGGGACATTTAGTAGGGATATCAGTGAAGGGTATGGCCTTGATACCAGTTTTTTGTTCCATTTCTTTTAGGAAATTTACAGTGGATTTTGATGTGTGACTGCTAGCTTTGTCCTGACGAAGTCTCATTGATTGATGGCACTGTGGGTAAAGCGATGGTATTTCATTCAGAAAAATTGGCGATAAAATATGTTCCTGATAGTATTTGGAGTTGATCTTGACATTTTTTTCCACTCTCTATATTTTTAACTTGCCATTATAAGAAAAACCAGCAACAATCATGAATCCCTTAGAAAAACTTTCTTTCGATTCTTTGAACCATGTACTTACATTTTTTTCTCCCCTTTTTTGATAATAAATGGCTCTTTTGTTTGTTGCAATCATTTAAATACACCCATGATTCATCTATTGTGACAATTGTTTTCCATTTTTCTTTGGATAAGTGTTTCTCATATAGAATTTTGCAGCGTGTCCTGCGTTCAGCGATATGATTTGGAAGAAGACTATGCACATTGCGTTTTTTCGCTTTCTTAAGATTTAAATCAACGTTTATCATTTTGTTGACAGTGGACACCGATCATTTTAATGATTTTGCAACTGTCCTTTGACTAGGGGGATTTTCTTTTAACATTAACAACGTACCTTTGCAATAGTCGAAGATGTCCGTTTTTTCCTTGGATACTTGTTTGGAATTTTTGTCCCACGTTTTTTTCCTTTCTTTGACGATATTACCTATTGACGCTTTAGATATCACAAAACCATGACTCTCACATCGTTTTTCGATAACGGAGTATGCATATTTCTCTTCGGAAAGAGCATAAATGTAGCCCTCGAACCACTGCTTTGTTAAAAACGCCATTTTGAATAAAAACAAAACTTTTAAGCCGCAGACGATAATTTTGACTTTTAAAAACATAGTACAATTGCAATTATTTCTTTTGCAGCAAACGATTTTTTATTACCGCTTACCAAAATCGTCTAAAAAATGTGCGAACAGCCTCTGTATAACCCAGTTTTCTCGCAATTTTACACTGTTTCTTGCGGAAAAAAAAATTACGTGATATTTGCCGAGACCCCCCCTCTCCCCCACGTGAGACTAGGTGAGATTTGGCTCGACTCCCTCCCCCCCCCTAAAAGCCTCATATAATTAATGGAGGCCCCCTTAACTGGGAAGTTTTTGAACATCCGCCTTATAGCCCGGACTTGGCCCCCAGTGATTACTTTCTTTTTCCCAAATTGAAGGATTTTATGGGCGTAAACCACTATGGAAATGATGACGAACTGAAAGAGGAAGTTAGTGACTGGTTCAAAAACTTGGCGGCAAGTGAATATGCAGAAGGCATAGGAAAGCTGGTACAGCGCTATGACAAATGTTTCAATTTGAACGTCGACTACGTAGAAAATAGGTAACATATCAAAATATGTTGTAAAATAAGTTTTCTTTCATTATCTTGAATAAAAATGTCTAGAGAAACAAACGTTCTTTACTTTTAGAATGGCCTTCGTATTTAATGTAAAGATATAAGAAATAAGTGTAACATAATTTTGTGTTAGATATAACAGTGTAAAAGAATTTTGCACTAGTAATAATTGTTTAAAACAATTTTGGAAAAGGAATAATGGTGTAGAAGAATTTTGTTACATCTCAATGAATTGCTATCTTATACTCAGATGAAAACATGGAGTCATTTACCTGTAAAAATGTGTGTTATTGTGCCTAGAAAGTGTTCCCCTTCAAAAGTTTAAATAATTGTTGTTAATTGAGTGTGGTGGTCTGCTATACCTCTGGTTTAAAGGACTGGCACTGAGTCATGAAAACGTCTCAAAAGACTTATTTCATTTCCCGAAAAAAGGGGGTGTTTGTCAGGCTCGCACCTGACTTATCCTTAATCGGGAAAGATGTTACTAGTTTAAGTATGATCGACAGGATCATTAACCACTCAAAGAAGTCCGCACAGATGATGAGGTCTGAAAGAACTTTTTAAAAGAGGACTATTCCGATGCTAAGTGAAAATGACGCATCATTTAAAATGGTTAGCACAAGATGATTAGCACGTAAAAGGGCGACATTCAATGAAGAAGCGGCCGCCCGCGGGTGAAAACCGCAACCAGTATCGGCGCCTGCCGATGAGCTAAGGAGGAAAGCGACATCAACAGAGGGTAGTCAAAGGATTAGATTCAAGATGTGGAAATTACGAGTACGTTTCAGAACTTTACGGAGGGAAAGGATAAATAAGAGAGACCGCAGGATGCAAGAGGCATGACTGAGCTTTGATGATGTGTTGACGTACTGACGGAGCACGGAGAATCGAGGAGACTCAGGTTTCAATTTGGGCTATGTTATGTTCTCGCTCCCTCTGATCTATACGACGATGGTTCTACGAAACGAAACTCCTGTATATTATGATCCTTGTAAATAGTTTTAATTAAACAAGATGTACATACGAGCAACTTATATCCGTTTATGCAGTAATTGAACGAGACATTATTCACAGGGTTCCGACGACCCGACAATGACGGCCAGGATACAAATGCAAATAGATCCAGCGTACCAGGCAACCTTGGACCTAGGTTTTACTCTGATCAAAGCCAACGGCTAGCAAAGTGCAGTTATCCAGCTGACATCGGGGGGAAAAATCCATCGTCTATTATGAGTTGCGATACAAAATTTAGAGTGCTTGAAGATAATGGGCATGGTACAAATGCAAATAGATCCAGCGTACCAAGCAGCCTTGGACCTAGGTTTTGCCTTGATCAAGGCCAACGGCTAGCAAGGGCGGAATCCAGGTCCAAGGCTACCCGGTACGCTGGAGGTGTACTTGTTTTCATTTGTGCCCCACGCACACGACAGGCTCCATGAATTTTGTCATACATAATTATCTGTCAGGATTATTTCATTGTTATTCGTTCCTGTAATGATAAAGGCCCAAATTAGAGCTAATAAGAAACTGACAAGTCAGTGACAAGTTGTCATTTAGTGAACTGTATATCGCTACAGTGGGTCAAACGCACGAAGTGACTGTAAATGCAAGGCAGCAGTTTCTGTCGTACATCTAAACCAGTGGCGCAACCAGAATCACCCTCCTCCCCTTTCTTTTCGTTGGAGGAAGAGATTAATAAAATTTAATACTAGAATTACCCTTTTCTACAACTTTAATTTCGTTCCTTGAGGGGAATGGATGGACGGCCCCAAAACCCCCCAACAAACACAAGACTGACGGCAACTTGACGGGCCGGTGCTGGAGGCGCCGGCAGAACGATAGGCTAGGCGGAAATGATCCATACCGTTGCCGGGTGACTTACGAATCTCCGACGGGGGATCCCGTATTGTGTACCCTTTTGAGGTCCGGTGACGGTTGGATGGTAATCGACCCGAAACCACTTTTCCTCTATCGTCCCGGAATTGGTACTCCGATTCGTAACCAGAAGTAGCAGAAATCTGCATCAGAATTATGGATTTGAAAGGGAAGGCGAAGATTAAATTAAACAGACTTTTCAAAAATATTTATTTCATTGTTGTGAAACTTCTTTTACGCGGAAAATTCCCATAATTTTCCTTGTATGTAAAGATTGTATTATGTGAGAAGTATTATGTGAAATTGTATAATTGTATTATGTGAAAATTCACATAATTTTCCTTGTATGTAAAGATTGTATTCTGTGTGTATGTTTTTAACTCCCTAGAAGCTTATAAAAACAGATAAAAATTAGTTTCATTGTTTATTTTTATATATTACTGTAGAAATTAAATATCTACTTATAAATGGGTCCTTGTTGCACCACTCTTTATTTATAAGAGAGGAAATAGTGATAAAATTTGTATTTTTAAAAATTTCTTTTATAGTATATTAAAATAATAATATATATTTTTGTAGATAAAATATTCAAAATATATTTTTCAGGAAACTTACATATTCTAAGTATTTCTAATTGTTAGATGCCATTATAAAACAACTGATTTTGTAGAATTTTTTCTCGAATTTCATCGTATTAATTTTACAGTAACATATTCTTATAATACACATTTGAATGAAAGAAAAGGAATTTTAAATTAACAGTTAAAATAAACAAATCACACATATTTAGAAAAACATTAATGTAATGTAAATAAAGGAATCACGCCATTATTCAATCCAGTGTTCACCGCAGTTCCATCACATCCAATTGCAGTAATGTTAAGTGTTGGTCGTAAACATATTTGCAATTGCTTAATTTTCAAGCATCTATTTCAAACGGATTTGATTTTGATTTTTAAACGCGATGCTATACACTATGGCTGTGTTGTGATATAGACAATAGACCGTCTAAGCTCATGAAGTACCTGAGAGAGCTATAGGCTCGGTAAGAAAATTACGGGGCACTCTATTCATTTTGAGATTGATTCAACAAGTATGATAAATAATAAAAAAAGAGAAAAAAAAGATGAGACATAGCAAATTTGAAATTGATTGTGTAGGAATTAAGATTAAAGAATTAGGTTAAGATAAATTTTAAAAGATTGTATTTTAAAATTTAAGTCATGAATTAGTTAATTATTTAGAACTTCCTAGAGTTTAATTTATTAAATTACTATGATTAATATAAATATTGTAGTAAAGTTTTAGCTTGAAATTTACGTTAAAAATTAAAAATTCCCTAAAACTTCGGAGAAGGAACCAGAGATCCTGTCATGATGATTTCTAACTTTTTTCACTTCATAAGTATTTTCTAAGTTGACCTAATAATTGTAATATCTTTGTAATTTCTCTTCAATTCACTTAAAAACTTACTCTTCACTTAAAAAAGAGGGGGAGGAAGTCGTCGTCTGTGTTTTTAGCTTCCCAGAAGCTTATGAAAACAGAAAAGAAATTTCTCAGCTACCAAAATATGTTATCACTTCATAAGTATTTTCTAAGTTGACCTAATAATTGTAATATCTTTGTAATTTCTCTTCAATTCACTTAAAAACTTACTCTTCACTTAAAAAAGAGGGGGAGGAAGTCGTCGTCTGTGTTTTTAGCTCCCCAGAAGCTTATGAAAACAGAAAAGAAATTTCTCAGCTACCAAAATATGTTATCACTTCATAAGTATTTTCTAAGTTGACCTAATAATTGTAATATCTTTGTAATTTCTCTTTAATTCACTTAAAAACTTACTCTTCACTTAAAAAAGAGGGGGAGGAAGTCGTCGTCTGTGTTTTTAGCTTCCCAGAAGCTTATGAAAACAGAAAAGAAATTTCTCAGCTACCAAAATATGTTATCACTTCATAAGTATTTTCTAAGTTGACCTAATAATTGTAATATCTTTGTAATTTCTCTTCAATTCACTTAAAAACTTACTCTTTACTTAAAAAAGAGGGGGAGGAAGTCGTCGTCTGTGTTTTTAGCTTCCCAGAAGCTTATGAAAACAGAAAAGAAATTTCTCAGCTACCAAAATATGTTATCACTTCATAAGTATTTTCTAAGTTGACCTAATAATTGTAATATCTTTGTAATTTCTCTTCAATTCACTTAAAAACTTACTCTTCACTTAAAAAAGAGGGGGAGGAAGTCGTCGTCTGTGTTTTTAGCTTCCCAGAAGCTTATGAAAACAGAAAAGAAATTTCTCAGCTACCAAAATATGTTATCACTTCATAAGTATTTTCTAAGTTGACCTAATAATTGTAATATCTTTGTAATTTCTCTTCAATTCACTTAAAAACTTACTCTTCACTTAAAAAAGAGGGGGAGGAAGTCGTCGTCTGTGTTTTTAGCTTCCCAGAAGCTTATGAAAACAGAAAAGAAATTTCTCAGCTACCAAAATATGTTATCACTTCATAAGTATTTTCTAAGTTGACCTAATAATTGTAATATCTTTGTAATACAATATTAGGTATTTGCTAATTAAATAAGTATTTGCTAATTAAATTAATATTTAGAATTGTAATTTGTACGCACTATTTGGATTTTTATATCCTTTGGAAAGTATAAAATACATGACACAAATATCAATTCCAAATCTACATAGGTGAAAAATAAAAATGTATTTTCATTTCCAGTATAATATATTCCATTTTACTTCTTTAAAGAAATTTGAAAGAAAATTATAATGAAATTTTTTTAATATGTTAATCCAAATTAAACATTTTTTTACTATTGGATTGATACATCAGCTACACATGATTCCTCCATAGTAAATTCATGCATAGTATTCAATGCATAGTATTCCTGCATTGTATTCAATGGTGAAAAATTGTAAAATATATTTAATAGGAAAATGGACAATGTTCTTATTGCAGGTATCAATAGGCAACAAATTATCCGTGTCTAAATGTTAAAAGATGGATTCAAAAACATTCCACATTATAAAAGATTCTAAAAATGAACTTGAAAATCATACAAAAGGATCTATTGAATTCCTTATCAAATTGTGTTTTGAGTAATCTTTATAAAATACTGTGCATTTTATACATTATAAAGAAATTAAGAACAAATATTCTTAAAATTTGTGTGTTCATAATTTAAAAGAATGTATTTAGTATAATTATATATTTTAATTTAAATACTAAACACTAATAGGTATTTTTCATGTATAATCTTAATAGCCTTAAAATATAATTTTTTTTAATTCTATTAATAATGTTCTATGTGTACACTCAATTGCTATATATGTATATGTTATTCCTACTGGGTGAAATTCCTTTATTTTATGTCTATCGAGAGTAAAGATATATTCAAAATTTCAAAACCAGATCAAAATATTGTTTAATCAGTATCCACATGTCAAGTAAATATTGAAACAATAGCAAATATTGGAGCATTTTTTTATTTTGAATATCTCATTAAATAAAAAGCTTATTTAAGGAACATTTTGAATTTCAATTGCTATTAATCAATATTTTGAACTGGCTTTGATATTTAGATTATATTTCTACTCTCTCTGAAGATATAAAATAAAACAATTTCACTCTTTAGGAATAACATAATGGTGCATACTTTTTGCAACTGAGTGTATATATTCTTGCAATTGAGTGTATATATATTTTCAAGAATTATTAATTTTTGTAGGTATGTGAACTCCATTGTATTCCTGAATTCATTCAAATATGGTCTTCGAACTACAGGTTTATATTTCAGATTTATTTCAAAATTTTGGAAATTTAGATCATTTTAGAGTTTTAAATTTGTGTCAATATAGATGCCCCGTGCATTTAATTTTCTAATTTGTATCGTGTTTGAAATCACTTTTATCAGTGTTATTAGAGATGAGGGCAGTGAAAATTATTCCAAAATAGACTATTTAGATACATAAATTGTTTCTTAAATTATTAATTTGCATTCCATGTTTTTAAATTATATATTTATAAGTATATAGATTTGTAGATTATCAGAATGTGTACATACAAAAAATTGCTTTATTGTAATAGATATTGAACGATAAGAGTTTTTATAAATCTGAGAATGTTCTCAATAACTATCTATAAGCTGTTCATCTCTAAAGGTCTTTTGGAAATTATTTTGTTGTCATGCTGTGCAAAATAAATGTGAACTTATTGGCTTAAAGTATATATATAAAGGGTAAAATTAGTTTCTTTTCCCCTTTTTATATTAGTGATAAGCAAGTTTATAAAGAACTCGTACTTTTCAATACTTCTTGGTTTGATAAACCATTAAATTTTTATTATGGCATTATAAGAAAATATTGGTTTCTTTACAGAATTTTGAAACTGGAATCTAACTTCAGAACTTCGGGCTTGAAAGACAAATACCACTTGGATCTCATAACTCGTGTAAGTTTTTGTTTAACGTGACTGAGCCTACCTTTTTTTATTCTCGAGATATACTTTTATTTTCAGCAGTGGACTTGTGGCCAAAATCACTGTTTTTAATATTTTTTTAGATTTATTTTTAACTAATTTAAATTTTTCTATGAAAAAACTATAAAAATATTTATTAAACAACTAAAAATTTCAAATTAGTTTTTTTAACTTTTATTTTCAGCAGTGGACTTGTGGCCAAAATCACTGTTTTTAATATTTTTTTAGATTTATTTTTAACTAATTTAAATTTTTCTATGAAAAAACTATAAAAATATTTATTAAACAACTAAAAATTTCAAATTAGTTTTTTTAACTTAGACGCTAATCTGAACTTTCTCATAAACTTTGGTCTCAATAATTTGTGGATAGAATATTGATTTTCTTTATTTATTCTTTTTTAACTGTGAAGGTTGTTGTTAAGGTTTTAGGTGAGTGAGAAAGTGCAATCCAGGGATTTCAGTTAACATGACTCCCTGGTCATGTTAACTCTTGTGAAAAAACTTGAAAGTCTTTAACTCTTGCCAAAAAAATAGATTTATATTATAAAAGTATAAAATGCCAAGGTTTATTTAGAAAATATAAAATCTGTTCATGGACAAAGTTTGTTTATAAAACTGTAGATAAGACATTCATTGTGAGTTGTGGTTTATTATATCAAAATGTGTGTTTGATAAGTGAATGAAATAACCCTTTCTTAATAATGGAATAGAACTCCTGTATAATCAATGAATTCACGGATACAAGATACAGTTCCAAAAAGCAAAACGCCTGGTTTACAGAGTCTTTTATAATAACAGAAAAATGATATTTATATTATGAAAATGTGAAGTGCCAAGCTTTATTTATTCTTAATGGTTAACATTAAAATTTTAAAAATATTTTTAGAATTTCCTGATAAGTTGTTAGAGGTTCGTTGATAATTCATTACAGAAGTAGTAAAAAGGAAATTGCTTTTGGATGTATTAGATCATTAGTTAATGGGCTAAGTAATTTTAAATTTTGGTAAAATTTAATTTTATGCATGCCATAAATTTTTCTCTCTGTTAAACATGTTTATTCCATTTTAAGTCTTAATACTTATATAAAGAATTTGGATTAAATGAAAACAGTAATGAGTGATGGTGAAAATGTATTAAATGTGGTAATTGAATTGCTTGATGTTCTAAGACATAAAATTTCTCATCATCAAAATACAATAATTGACTTCTTGACTGAACAACTGACTTTATTATTAAAACAACTGACTTTATTATTAAACAATATCCTATTTTACTACCCCCCTTGTTTAAGTATATTATATAATCATCCTTCAAATCCTAATAGACCATTATTTTATATTTTTGATCCTGTACACATTCTGAAGTGTGTCAGAAATAATTGGCTGAATCAGAAGAATTATGGTCAGTGTATGCATTTTATTGATTTTAATGATCATAACTTAACTAAAACTGCCTCGTTTAGAACCATTAAAAGTATCCATTCTTTAGAGGATGGACAGATAGTGTTATCATAATATGTGTTTGGATAATTATATCCAAACACATATTTAAACATAATATGTGTTTGGATTAACTTTTAAAAACTCCATCTTCTATGGAGAGACAAAATGTAAAACTATGCCTTAAAATTTTCAATGACCATTTTGTTGAAGGGTTGAAAGTGCTTTCTACACATACTGATGAACCTTTTTGTTTAGAAACATCTGAATATATTGCAATCATTATTAAATGGTGGAAGATAATGAATGTGTAAAGTAAGTTAAAAGGGGGTCATAAACGAGATGTGTATTGTGAGCCTTTGTCATCTAATGCATCCAATGAAAAGGTTATGTACCTACAAAAATTCTTAGTTTGGCTTGATACTTGGAATTCTCTTAAATATACTTCTGGCTTTTTAACTCAAACATATACCACACTTTATCACACTACACATGCTGTACTTGAAATGTGAACATATTGTTGCAATGAATTGGGGATGGCATATTTCTTAACAGGAAAAATTCAAACCGACATTATTGAAAATAGGTTTGGAAAGTTTCGCCGATTGTCTGGGTCACAATACAACATCTCGTTGACACAGGTTTTCGAAAATGAATCGAAGCTTAGACTTCAAACCCTAGCCCCTTAATTTTATAATTTGTATCGTGTTTGAAATCACTTTTATCTGTGTTATTAGAGATGAAGGCAGTAAAAAAAAATATCTTTAGTATTTTATCTTAAATATATCTATTATGTGCTTTCTTACATGCACATGCACACATTAGCCAGTTAAGACATAACTATGTTTTACTATCCTAAAATTAAGAGTTAGAAACTCATTAAATCTAAACTTTAGTTAAGTGTATGTCTGGGAACTAGTACCTCATCTCGTATATGGTATGTAAACTGGAATTTTTTCAAAAATTCTGATTAGTACTTTTTTTTCTCCCCATTGATTCTGAACTCTTCAAGTTAAGCATGAGCTTTGGGTTAATGAAAAAAATCATAGACAGCATCTGTTTTATGTTGTTCTTTAAATTGTTGCATTATGCTTAGAATTTCTTTTATTGCCTTGTCAAATATTTGATTGTACTAAATTTTTTAAAATTCCACTGAGCATCTTGTTTAGCTGTTTAAAAAATGGGGGGAAATGTATTGTAAATTGTCTTTACTTTCTCAAAGTTTCATAATTAAATATGTTGATAAAGTTGTGCCTGAAAAATAACTCAACTGATTCTGAACATCAGTTGGAGTTTTATGGAAAGCCAAATTATATGGAAAGTTATACAATAGTTAGTTGAAATTGTTTCTTGGAAGTTTTGTGAGGTAGTAATCTAGTTCATGTATATTAAAGTCTTATTTAAATATTGTGCTAAACATATTCAGCACATTGAAAGTCTGATTACTTCTCAACTTTTAATCACCAGGCAATTTTTGGTATTAAATTATATGCTCAGTGCATATTCCATTATGTGTAATTTTCACTCAATCTGATTTGAAAATTCATGTGAGGAGAAATTTTTCTGATTATAATTTAACAGCTTGCCTTGTGTTATTATATATTTATTTTTATTCATTTCAGAAAGTCTGTTGGACAGTGTCTAATATTACTGCTGGTAATGCACAAGATTCAATGAGGTATTTAAAAAAGTCATGCATTTAATACCTTTTGGTTAATGTAATGTTACTTCAAGTAAATTTACTGCTAAAACTTAATTTTATTCTCTAGTTGAGTGCAATGGCATAGATTATTTTACAAAGTGCAATAAAATACTTTTAACTTTTCAAACTGAACTTCTAACCAGAATTTTTAAAAAAATTTAATAAAACTTTTAAAATTGAAAATATTTTCATGGATCTAAAGAATCGAACATAACACCTGTATGGTCAACTAAGTCATGGATAAAAGATGCAGCCCTAAAAGCAAAAGGCCTGGTTTCTGTATACTTTTATAATAATAATGTTACAACAGTATACAGAAACCAGGCTTTTTGCTTTTAGAACTGAATCGTTTATCCATGAATTTGTTGACTATACGGGTTTTCTATTCCATTGTATCCATCTATATCCATCTCTGATCTATTCCATAAGATCTGTGAAAATACTCTCATTAGCAAAATATTTTTTTAAAAACTTAAATTTGGGTTAGAAGCTTGGTTCAAAAAGTCTAAGTGTTTCTTCTCGCTTTATAATATAATCTATGCCATTTCACTCAACATTGACAGCTAGTCAATATTACCCACCTCATTTTTCAAATTAACCTAGACTAATCAAACAATATATCATAACAATTGTTTAGTAATTACTGAATTTAAATAGTATATTTTGAATATTTTTTTACTGTGGTTATCCCTAATAACAGCTGCTCGAAAATAAAAAATATTTTATACACAGATCTCCACCATAATTTGACAATTAAGTAACAAAAGATATGCTCTATTAAAATACTATGCAGAAGTTAGTATCCCAAATTACTTTCTACCACAATTTTTGTAAAACCAATTACTGTGAAAGCTACATCATATAATAAATGTTTACTTTATTCATTATTATAGTAATAGATTAGTTAAAGAGTATTCACCCTTTTCACTAAATTTCTGAGTACAGTACGACATTCAATCCTGTCAATTAAATGATTAGTTATTACAGATATAAATAAAATAGATTAGAATGCCTTGATAGAGTACAATAATTGAAAGCTGACTGAGAGACTTGTTTAGAATGACAACAAAATTTTCTCTTCACTATCGAGAATCACTCTCACATTGAAAGTAAAGAAACACAAGAATGAAGATTGAATACTAAATAAAATGTTAGCATATAAAATCTTAAATTTCTAAATCTGACCGAGCATCTGTATTAATGCTCTCTATGGCATGTTGTAATCAAATTTAGAAATTTAAGATTTTGTATGCTACTGTTTTACTTAGCATTCAATCTTTATTCTTGTGTTTCTCTACTTTCAACAGCATTATTGTCAATAGTGAAGAGGAAATTTTGGTGTCATTCTAGACAAGTCTGTGATTTAGCTTTCAATGTTGAGCTGAAATTATGCTCAACATTAAAAACTTATTATTGTACTCTTATCAAGGCAATCTACCCTATTTTATTTATATCTATAATAACAAATTAATCGACATGGTTGGATTTTCTACTGTACAGAGAGAAATTTAGTGAAAAGGGGAATACTCTTTAACAAATATTTTATAACTATTTTCTATTAGTATATTTATTTAATCAAGTAAATATTTTTTACATGATGTAGTTTTCACAGTATGTAATTGGTTTTACAAAAAAAATGTGGTAGGAATTTACTTCTTGGAAGTAGTTATCAATAAAATGACAACAGATTTAAAACTGCACTCTTGTGTTGAGTGCTGTTTTATATCAAGTTTTTTTAAACCCCTGTCTCAGAATTTATATTTCCTAATTGGATATATGTAATTCTACTTTATCAACAATGAATTTTTTCAACTACTTTCAACAATCAACTATTTTTACAACAATAAATTACCCTTTAATGTACAAAACTATGCAAAAAATAATTTTCTTATCTGCAGAGCATTTACTAACTCTACATCAAAAAATAATTTAAATAAATTCTTTTGATTCATAAATTATATCAGGGGATGGGAGTCATTTTCCTTTCACATAAATTTATGAACTGATTTTCTCTTTCTTTTTTTTCCCTAGATGCTGTAAAGATGGAGCCAGAGGTACAGCGAAAGGATCCTGTTTTGTAGAAAATATAGAAAAAAATTGTGTAAATGTGCTATGTACTTTCTAAATAAACTATTTTTACTTTAAACCAGCTCTTTTCTGTATTTAAAAACATGTGTGTCTATAATTATTTCTCAAAATTACAATAGAAGATATTACTATCATAGTACTATTTCTCAAAAATAGTACTATCAAGTGTTGGATATTAAGTCCAATATAATATAAAAGAAAATATTTTTTTAAAATGACTTATAAGAATTTAATGAATTACTCTTTAATTCACAAAACTATGCAAAAAATAATTTTCTTATCTGTAGAGCATTTATTAACTCTACACCAAAAAATAATCTATATATATAAAACGCGTAGGTATGCGGCACAAAAAACGACGATATTTATACACTCCGAATGGCAACGGCTGCAACTACTGGATGTAAACATTAGCTGCAATCCGCAATTTGAAACCGCGTGTGTGTACTGGCGACATTTGTTACAACCGTTGATTTACGCAACATGGATTTATACGGATTAATCAGGAATTCTCGAAAGCGAGCTGCAAGATTAAGCGAAAATTCTGAACAGTCTCAAGAAAGAAAGAGAATCAGAAATCTTTCATTAAGAGACAGGCGTGAAAGGGAGAGAATTAATGATCGCGAGGTTAGGCTTAACCGTCGCCGGCATAATAGCAACCGACAGCCAGTTATGGGTGACGTTGATGAGCATGATTGTGGAAGCCTAACGGAAAGATGCGTTTTTTGTCAAGCTCTTTATTGGAAAGGCGAAGAAAATAGCAGAAAAAAATTTACGGCATGCTGTCATGATGGTAAAGTGTCTCTGCCATCGCTTTCTGAAGTTCCCGATGTTTTGAGGGATTTACTGTGCAGTGATTCAGCTGAAGCGAAGAACTTTAGACAGCATATTAGATCCTATAATGCTGCTTTAGCATTCGCATCAATGGGGGCTGAAATAAAATTGCCACCTGGAAGTGGGCCATTTTGCTTCCGAATTCATGGGCAAATATATCACAGGGTTTCGTCACTTTATTCAAACGAACACAATAAACCTGGGTATGGACAACTGTACATATATGATTCCAGTGAAGCAAACGCTTATCGTATGAAAAATAATGAAGGCTGCTTGCCAACTCTGATGGAAAAATTAGATGCATTATTACGAGCTATTAATCCATTTGCTGAGTCATACTTACAGATGCATGAGTTAATACAAAGTAATCAAACTGCAAATGTAAAAATGGTTTTCATGGAACATCCGGACTTAGACCTGCGAAGATATAATGCACCTACATCAAAAACTGAAGTTGCTGCCATATTTGTTGGAGATGATGGTGAACCTCCTGCTAATCGAGACATTTGTATCTATCCAAAGGCAGATCACTGTATAAATATTTCTCCCATGAACCAATGTTGTGATCCTATGGTATACCCTTTGCTGTTCCCAAGAGGAGAAAGTGGGTGGTATGATGGAATGCAGCATGTTGAAGAAAGACGCTCAGCTAAACGGTTCCGAGTAACACAACTGCAATACTATGCATACAGACTTTCCATCCGTAGTGGTTTTAGCATTTTGCACAGTAGTGGAAAACTATTCCAACAGTACATTGTTGATGCATATGTTAAAACTGAAGGATCACGACTAAACTACATTCGAATGAACCAAAAGAATTTGAGAGTTGAATTGTATAGTGGCCTTTTAGATGCCTTAGAATCCCGTTCTCGAAATGCAAATTTGCGAACAGGCAAATTAATGATTCTGCCATCTACATTTCAAGGAAGTGCAAGATATATGCAGCAAAATTACCAAGATGCAATGGCAATGGTACGGAAATTTGGACGACCAGATTTATTTATAACTTTCACCTGCAACCCTGCATGGCCCGAAATCCTAAACGCAATTGAACATCCTCAGCGACCTGAGAACAGACCAGATATTGTTGTTCGTGTTTTCAAAATGAAACTATCAGAATTATTAGATGATATTTTGAAACGCAACATTTTCGGCATTGTTACTGCTTACATATACGTAATTGAATTTCAGAAACGAGGGTTACCTCATGCACACATTTTATTAACATTAGACTCAAACTCAAAAATACGTACAAATGATGATATCGACAAATATGTAAGTGCAGAGTTACCTGATATTGTTACTAATGCAAGATTATTTGAAATTGTAACAAAATGTATGATACATGGGCCTTGCGGTACATTAAATCCGAATTCTCCATGCATGAGAGATTCAAATACATGCTGCAAAAATTATCCGAAAGAAGTGAAGGAGAGAACTGAAGAAAATGTTAACGGATATCCTGTCTACAGAAGAAGGGCCATAGAACCAGTGAAAGTTGGTCGGCATGATATTGATAACCGATGGGTTGTACCATATAATCCTTGGTTATTAAAGAAGTTTAATGCCCATATTAATGTTGAGGTATGTGCTTCAGTCAAAAGCGTTAAGTATTTGTACAAATATGTATATAAAGGGCATGATGCTGCTTCTGTCAGGCTGCAAAATGATGATGTTATCCATCATAATGAAATTTTAACCTTCCTTGATGGTCGATATGTAAGTGCTCCTGAGGCGATGTGGCGTTTGAATGAGTTCTCCATGTCTGAAAAATCCCATGTTGTGCAGAGATTAGCAGTCCATTTGCCAGAACAACACCACATATATTATGAAGAAGGAAGGGAAGAAGAGGCTATTGCACGAGCATCAATTAAACAAACAACTTTAACTGCATGGCTTCAGCTAAACTGCACAGATGAAGAATCGCGAAACTATACTTACCCTGACATTCCATTTTACTATGTCTTTGACAAAAATGAAACAAGATGGAAAAAAAGGCAAAGAGGGGGACACAAAGTGATTGGAAGAATGCCAGTTGTTAGCATACAGGACACTGAGCGATATTATCTCAGAATGTTGTTGCTGCAGAAATCTGGTGCTATGAGTTTTGACGATTTAAAAACTGTACGAGGAGTAGTTTGTGAGACGTTTCAAATGGCATGTAAACAGCTTGGATTTCTTGAAGGAGATGAACACTGGCATGAAACTTTATCTGATGCAGCAAGGACCCACATGCCACATTATCTAAGAGTGCTTTTTTGTATTATTTGTGCATTTCGAGAAGTAGAAAATGTTCCTGAACTTTGGACTCAACATAAAGACTCTCTGTGTGAAGATTTTATACACAGATATTCTGAAGAGACTGGGCCTCAATATGCTTTAGCTGAAATGAATATACTTCTGAAAGCTCAAGGTTTGAGTCTGGAAAAACTTAAACTTCCAATTTTAAATTCAGATATAGGTATTCTTTGTCCATTTCGCTACGATGTAGTACAAGAGCAAACCAAAGCCCATATTACCACACAAAACTGAACGTAGAGCAAAGATTTGTAGTTGATAGTGTTCTTGCTGCAATATATGGCAATCAAAATAATGGCCCAAAGCATTTCTTTTTAGATGGACCTGCAGGTACTGGAAAAACTTTTGTTTACATAACATTATTGCATACAATTAGAGGAAGAGGTGATCATGCTACTCCTGTTGCATCAACAGGGATAGCTGCAACTTTATTACCGGGTGGAAGAACCGCTCACTCCATCTTCAAAATACTATTAATTCTGAATGCAACCTCTACATGCAGTTTGAAACCTAATACAGCCGAACCAAAACTATTATTGGAAACAAAATTAATATTGTGGGATGAAGCTCCAATGACCCATATTCATGCCTTTCTAGCAGTAGACAGACTACTTCAAGATCTCACAAAATGTAAAAAACCTTTTGGTGGAAAAGTTGTTCTCCTTGGTGGGGATTTCAGACAAGTGCTGCCTGTTATATTAAGAGGCTCAAGATCTCTTACAATTGCCAGCTGTTTAAAGAAGCACAGATTTTGGTCTGTATTTCAAGTGATGAGCCTCAAAGAAAATATGCGCACTCTGGAAACTGAAAGAGAATTTGCAGCTTGGCTTTTAGATGTTGGGGAAGCCAAAAATGGAGAAAAAGTTGCACTTCCATCTCTATGTTATCCTCCCATTCAAGATCCAGTAAAACTACTGTATAATGACATAGATTTTGCAGCTGTGACTCCTCAACAGCTTAAAATGCGTGCCATTCTCACAGTTACAAATGAACTGTCAATGGAAATTAATCAGAGAGTACTAAATTGTTTACCAGGATCTGAGGTTGTTTATGAAAGTGTGGATACAGTATTAAGTGAAGATCCCCAAGATACGCTTACATACCCCGAGGAATTTTTAAATAGCTTGACTCCAACAGGAATGCCACCTCATAAACTCAGCGTTAAGTGTGGAGCAATTATCATGCTTTTGAGAAATTTGGCTCCTTCAAAAGGTCTCTGCAATGGTACACGTCTAATAGTTACCAATTTGCAGCGTAACATCATAGAGACAAAGAAAATTGAAAATGATGACAGTGAAACTTTCTTCATACCTCGAATTTACCTAATTCCATCAGATACAAATATGCCCTTTAAATTTAAGCGTAAGTAGTTCCCTATCCGTTTAGCATTTTCTATGACTATAAATAAGTCACAAGGACAAACTTTTGACAAAATATGTTTGAACTTATCAAGTCCAGTTTTTAGTCATCGACAATTGTATGTAGGTCTATCTAGAGTCCGTTCTTTCAATTCTCTCACTGTGGTATCTCCAACTTCTGAAATATTCAACTGCGTTTATCAAGAAGTATTATGAATATAGTTGTAATCAACAATACATACAGAGAGTGATATAATCCACACTATTTTAGTACTTCCTGAATTTTTACTCCATTTTTATACGTCAAGAAATTTTTCCAACAACTTTTTATTTTCCACCAATTTTTTTTCAAACACTTTATTTCATATATTTAAATGTAGATCTCTGAATTGTGAGCAATAGTACATAGAGTGTGATGTAATCCACACTATATTTTAGTACTTGCTAACTTTTTATTCCATTTTATACTTCAAGAAATTTTTCCAACAATTTATTATTTCATATATTTAAGTGTAGAATCTGAATTGTGAGCAACAGTACATACAGAGAGTGATGTAATCCACACTATATTTTAGTACTTGCTAAATTTTTATTCCATTTTATGCGTCAAGAAATTTTTCCAACTATTTGTTATTTCATATTCTGAATTGTGCGCAATAGTACATACAGAGAGTGATGTAATCCACACTATATTTTAGTACTAGCTGAATATTTATTCCATTTTATAGGTCAAGAAATTTTTCCAACAATTTATTATTTCATATATTTAAGTCTAGAATCTGAATTGTGAGCAATAGTACATACAGAGAGTGGTGTAATCCACACTATATTTTAGTACTTGCTAAATTTTTATTCCATTTTATACGTCAAGAAATTTTTCCAACAATTTATTATTTCATATTCTGAATTGTGAGCAATAGTACATACAGAGAGTGATGGAATCCACACTATATTTTAGTACTTGCTAACTTTTTATTCCATTTTATACGTCAAGAAATTTTTCCAACAATTTATTATTTCATATATTTAAGTCTAGAATCTGAATTGTGAGCAATAGTACATACAGAGAGTGGTGTAATCCACACTATATTTTAGTACTTGCTAAATTTTTATTCCATTTTATACGTCAAGAAATTTTTCCAACAATTTATTATTTCATATTCTGAATTGTGAGCAATAGTACATACAGAGAGTGATGGAATCCACACTATATTTTAGTACTTGCTAACTTTTTATTCCATTTTATACTTTAAGAAATTTTTCCAACAATTTATTATTTCATATATTTAAGTGTAGAATCTGAATTGTGAGCAACAGTACATACAGAGAGTGATGTAATCCACACTATATTTTAGTACTTGCTAAATTTTTATTCCATTTTATACGTCAAGAAATTTTTCCAACAATTTATTATTTCATATATTTAAGTCTAGAATCTGAATTGTGAGCAATAGTACATACAGAGAGTGGTGTAATCCACACTATATTTTAGTACTTGCTAAATTTTATTCCATTTTATACGTCAAGAAATTTTTCCAACAATTCATTATTTCATATTCTGAATTGTGAGCAATAGTACATACAGAGAGTGATGGAATCCACACTATATTTTAGTACTTGCTAACTTTTTATTCCATTTTATGCGTCAAGAAATTTTTCCAACTATTTGTTATTTCATATTCTGAATTGTGCGCAATAGTACATACAGAGAGTGATGTAATCCACACTATATTTTAGTACTAGCTGAATATTTATTCCATTTTATACGTCAAGAAATTTTTCCAACAATTTATTATTTCATATATTTAAGTCTAGAATCTGAATTGTGAGCAATAGTACATACAGAGAGTGGTGTAATCCACACTATATTTTAGTACTTGCTAAATTTTTATTCCATTTTATACGTCAAGAAATTTTTCCAACAATTTATTATTTCATATATTTAAGTCTAGAATCTGAATTGTGAGCAATAGTACATACAGAGAGTGGTGTAATCCACACTATATTTTAGTACTTGCTAAATTTTTATTCCATTTTATACGTCAAGAAATTTTTCCAACAATTTATTATTTCATATTCTGAATTGTGAGCAATAGTACATACAGAGAGTGATGGAATCCACACTATATTTTAGTACTTGCTAACTTTTTATTCCATTTTATACGTCAAGAAATTTTTCCAACAATTTATTATTTCATATATTTAAGTCTAGAATCTGAATTGTGAGCAATAGTACATACAGAGAGTGGTGTAATCCACACTATATTTTAGTACTTGCTAAATTTTTATTCCATTTTATACGTCATGAAATTTTTCCAACAATTTATTATTTCATATATTTAAGTCTAGAATCTGAATTGTGAGCAATAGTACATACAGAGAGTGGTGTAATCCACACTATATTTTAGTACTTGCTAAATTTTTATTCCATTTTATACGTCAAGAAATTTTTCCAACAATTCATTATTTCATATTCTGAATTGTGAGCAATAGTACATACAGAGAGTGATGGAATCCACACTATATTTTAGTACTTGCTAACTTTTTATTCCATTTTATGCGTCAAGAAATTTTTCCAACTATTTGTTATTTCATATTCTGAATTGTGCGCAATAGTACATACAGAGAGTGATGTAATCCACACTATATTTTAGTACTAGCTGAATATTTATTCCATTTTATACGTCAAGAAATTTTTCCAACAATTTATTATTTCATATATTTAAGTCTAGAATCTGAATTGTGAGCAATAGTACATACAGAGAGTGGTGTAATCCACACTATATTTTAGTACTTGCTAACTTTTTATTCCATTTTATACGTCAAGAAATTTTTCCAACAATTTATTATTTCATATTCTGAATTGTGAGCAATAGTACATACAGAGAGTGATGGAATCCACACTATATTTTAGTACTTGCTAACTTTTTATTCCATTTTATACGTCAAGAAATTTTTCCAACAATTTATTATTTCATATATTTAAGTCTAGAATCTGAATTGTGAGCAATAGTACATACAGAGAGTGGTGTAATCCACACTATATTTCAGTACTTGCTAAATTTTTATTCCATTTTATACGTCAAGAAATTTTTCCAACAATTTATTATTTCATATATTTAAGTCTAGAATCTGAATTGTGAGCAATAGTACATACAGAGAGTGGTGTAATCCACACTATATTTTAGTACTTGCTAAATTTTATTCCATTTTATACGTCAAGAAATTTTTCCAACAATTTATTATTTCATATATTTAAGTCTAGAATCTGAATTGTGAGCAATAGTACATACAGAGAGTGGTGTAATCCACACTATATTTTAGTACTTGCTAAATTTTTATTCCATTTTATACGTCAAGAAATTTTTCCAACAATTTATTATTTCATATTCTGAATTGTGAGCAATAGTACATACAGAGAGTGATGGAATCCACACTATATTTTAGTACTTGCTAACTTTTTATTCCATTTTATACGTCAAGAAATTTTTCCAACAATTTATTATTTCATATATTTAAGTCTAGAATCTGAATTGTGAGCAATAGTACATACAGAGAGTGGTGTAATCCACACTATATTTCAGTACTTGCTAAATTTTTATTCCATTTTATACGTCATGAAATTTTTCCAACAATTTATTATTTCATATATTTAAGTCTAGAATCTGAATTGTGAGCAATAGTACATACAGAGAGTGGTGTAATCCACACTATATTTTAGTACTTGCTAAATTTTTATTCCATTTTATACGTCAAGAAATTTTTCCAACAATTTATTATTTCATATTCTGAATTGTGAGCAATAGTACATACAGAGAGTGATGGAATCCACACTATATTTTAGTACTTGCTAACTTTTTATTCCATTTTATACGTCAAGAAATTTTTCCAACAATTTATTATTTCATATATTTAAGTCTAGAATCTGAATTGTGAGCAATAGTACATACAGAGAGTGGTGTAATCCACACTATATTTTAGTACTTGCTAAATTTTTATTCCATTTTATACGTCAAGAAATTTTTCCAACAATTTATTATTTCATATTCTGAATTGTGAGCAATAGTACATACAGAGAGTGATGGAATCCACACTATATTTTAGTACTTGCTAACTTTTTATTCCATTTTATACTTTAAGAAATTTTTCCAACAATTTATTATTTCATATATTTAAGTGTAGAATCTGAATTGTGAGCAACAGTACATACAGAGAGTGATGTAATCCACACTATATTTTAGTACTTGCTAAATTTTTATTCCATTTTATACGTCAAGAAATTTTTCCAACAATTTATTATTTCATATATTTAAGTCTAGAATCTGAATTGTGAGCAATAGTACATACAGAGAGTGGTGTAATCCACACTATATTTTAGTACTTGCTAAATTTTTATTCCATTTTATACGTCAAGAAATTTTTCCAACAATTCATTATTTCATATTCTGAATTGTGAGCAATAGTACATACACAGAGTGATGGAATCCACACTATATTTTAGTACTTGCTAACTTTTTATTCCATTTTATGCGTCAAGAAATTTTTCCAACTATTTGTTATTTCATATTCTGAATTGTGCGCAATAGTACATACAGAGAGTGATGTAATCCACACTATATTTTAGTACTAGCTGAATATTTATTCCATTTTATACGTCAAGAAATTTTTCCAACAATTTATTATTTCATATATTTAAGTCTAGAATCTGAATTGTGAGCAATAGTACATACAGAGAGTGGTGTAATCCACACTATATTTTAGTACTTGCTAAATTTTTATTCCATTTTATACGTCAAGAAATTTTTCCAACAATTTATTATTTCATATATTTAAGTCTAGAATCTGAATTGTGAGCAATAGTACATACAGAGAGTGGTGTAATCCACACTATATTTTAGTACTTGCTAAATTTTTATTCCATTTTATACGTCAAGAAATTTTTCCAACAATTTATTATTTCATATTCTGAATTGTGAGCAATAGTACATACAGAGAGTGATGGAATCCACACTATATTTTAGTACTTGCTAACTTTTTATTCCATTTTATACGTCAAGAAATTTTTCCAACAATTTATTATTTCATATATTTAAGTCTAGAATCTGAATTGTGAGCAATAGTACATACAGAGAGTGGTGTAATCCACACTATATTTTAGTACTTGCTAAATTTTTATTCCATTTTATACGTCATGAAATTTTTCCAACAATTTATTATTTCATATATTTAAGTCTAGAATCTGAATTGTGAGCAATAGTACATACAGAGAGTGGTGTAATCCACACTATATTTTAGTACTTGCTAAATTTTTATTCCATTTTATACGTCAAGAAATTTTTCCAACAATTCATTATTTCATATTCTGAATTGTGAGCAATAGTACATACAGAGAGTGATGGAATCCACACTATATTTTAGTACTTGCTAACTTTTTATTCCATTTTATGCGTCAAGAAATTTTTCCAACTATTTGTTATTTCATATTCTGAATTGTGCGCAATAGTACATACAGAGAGTGATGTAATCCACACTATATTTTAGTACTAGCTGAATATTTATTCCATTTTATACGTCAAGAAATTTTTCCAACAATTTATTATTTCATATATTTAAGTCTAGAATCTGAATTGTGAGCAATAGTACATACAGAGAGTGGTGTAATCCACACTATATTTTAGTACTTGCTAAATTTTTATTCCATTTTATACGTCAAGAAATTTTTCCAACAATTTATTATTTCATATTCTGAATTGTGAGCAATAGTACATACAGAGAGTGATGGAATCCACACTATATTTTAGTACTTGCTAACTTTTTATTCCATTTTATACGTCAAGAAATTTTTCCAACAATTTATTATTTCATATATTTAAGTCTAGAATCTGAATTGTGAGCAATAGTACATACAGAGAGTGGTGTAATCCACACTATATTTCAGTACTTGCTAAATTTTTATTCCATTTTATACGTCATGAAATTTTTCCAACAATTTATTATTTCATATATTTAAGTCTAGAATCTGAATTGTGAGCAATAGTACATACAGAGAGTGGTGTAATCCACACTATATTTTAGTACTTGCTAAATTTTTATTCCATTTTATACGTCAAGAAATTTTTACAACAATTTATTATTTCATATATTTAAGTCTAGAATCTGAATTGTGAGCAATAGTACATACAGAGAGTGGTGTAATCCACACTATATTTTAGTACTTGCTAAATTTTTATTCCATTTTATACGTCAAGAAATTTTTCCAACAATTTATTATTTCATATTCTGAATTGTGAGCAATAGTACATACAGAGAGTGATGGAATCCACACTATATTTTAGTACTTGCTAACTTTTTATTCCATTTTATACGTCAAGAAATTTTTCCAACAATTTATTATTTCATATATTTAAGTCTAGAATCTGAATTGTGAGCAATAGTACATACAGAGAGTGGTGTAATCCACACTATATTTCAGTACTTGCTAAATTTTTATTCCATTTTATACGTCATGAAATTTTTCCAACAATTTATTATTTCATATATTTAAGTCTAGAATCTGAATTGTGAGCAATAGTACATACAGAGAGTGGTGTAATCCACACTATATTTTAGTACTTGCTAAATTTTTATTCCATTTTATACGTCAAGAAATTTTTCCAACAATTTATTATTTCATATTCTGAATTGTGAGCAATAGTACATACAGAGAGTGATGGAATCCACACTATATTTTAGTACTTGCTAACTTTTTATTCCATTTTATACGTCAAGAAATTTTTCCAACAATTTATTATTTCATATATTTAAGTCTAGAATCTGAATTGTGAGCAATAGTACATACAGAGAGTGGTGTAATCCACACTATATTTTAGTACTTGCTAAATTTTTATTCCATTTTATACGTCAAGAAATTTTTCCAACAATTCATTATTTCATATTCTGAATTGTGAGCAATAGTACATACAGAGAGTGATGGAATCCACACTATATTTTAGTACTTGCTAACTTTTTATTCCATTTTATGTGTCAAGAAATTTTTCCAACTATTTGTTATTTCATATTCTGAATTGTGCGCAATAGTACATACAGAGAGTGATGTAATCCACACTATATTTTAGTACTAGCTGAATATTTATTCCATTTTATACGTCAAGAAATTTTTCCAACAATTTATTATTTCATATATTTAAGTCTAGAATCTGAATTGTGAGCAATAGTACATACAGAGAGTGGTGTAATCCACACTATATTTTAGTACTTGCTAAATTTTTATTCCATTTTATACGTCAAGAAATTTTTCCAACAATTTATTATTTCATATTCTGAATTGTGAGCAATAGTACATACAGAGAGTGATGGAATCCACACTATATTTTAGTACTTGCTAACTTTTTATTCCATTTTATACGTCAAGAAATTTTTCCAACAATTTATTATTTCATATATTTAAGTCTAGAATCTGAATTGTGAGCAATAGTACATACAGAGAGTGGTGTAATCCACACTATATTTCAGTACTTGCTAAATTTTTATTCCATTTTATACGTCATGAAATTTTTCCAACAATTTATTATTTCATATATTTAAGTCTAGAATCTGAATTGTGAGCAATAGTACATACAGAGAGTGGTGTAATCCACACTATATTTTAGTACTTGCTAAATTTTTATTCCATTTTATACGTCAAGAAATTTTTACAACAATTTATTATTTCATATATTTAAGTCTAGAATCTGAATTGTGAGCAATAGTACATACAGAGAGTGGTGTAATCCACACTATATTTTAGTACTTGCTAAATTTTTATTCCATTTTATACGTCAAGAAATTTTTCCAACAATTTATTATTTCATATTCTGAATTGTGAGGAATAGTACATACAGAGAGTGATGTAATCCACACTATATTTTAGTACTTGCTAACTTTTTATTCCATTTTATACGTCAAGAAATTTTTCCAACAATTTATTATTTCATATATTTAAGTCTAGAATCTGAATTGTGAGCAATAGTACATACAGAGAGTGGTGTAATCCACACTATATTTCAGTACTTGCTAAATTTTTATTCCATTTTATACGTCAATGAAATTTTTCCAACAATTTATTATTTCATATATTTAAGTCTAGAATCTGAATTGTGAGCAATAGTACATACAGAGAGTGGTGTAATCCACACTATATTTTAGTACTTGCTAAATTTTTATTCCATTTTATACGTCAAGAAATTTTTCCAACAATTTATTATTTCATATTCTGAATTGTGAGCAATAGTACATACAGAGAGTGATGGAATCCACACTATATTTTAGTACTTGCTAACTTTTTATTCCATTTTATACGTCAAGAAATTTTTCCAACAATTTATTATTTCATATATTTAAGTCTAGAATCTGAATTGTGAGCAATAGTACATACAGAGAGTGGTGTAATCCACACTATATTTTAGTACTTGCTAAATTTTTATTCCATTTTATACGTCAAGAAATTTTTCCAACAATTTATTATTTCATATTCTGAATTGTGAGCAATAGTACATACAGAGAGTGATGGAATCCACACTATATTTTAGTACTTGCTAACTTTTTATTCCATTTTATACTTAAGAAATTTTTCCAACAATTTATTATTTCATATATTTAAGTGTAGAATCTGAATTGTGAGCAACTAGTACATACAGAGAGTGATGTAATCCACACTATATTTTAGTACTTGCTAAATTTTTATTCCATTTTATACGTCAAGAAATTTTTCCAACAATTTATTATTTCATATATTTAAGTCTAGAATCTGAATTGTGAGCAATAGTACATACAGAGAGTGGTGTAATCCACACTATATTTTAGTACTTGCTAAATTTTTATTCCATTTTATACGTCAAGAAATTTTTCCAACAATTTATTATTTCATATATTTAAGTCTAGAATCTGAATTGTGAGCAATAGTACATACAGAGAGTGGTGTAATCCACACTATATTTTAGTACTTGCTAAATTTTTATTCCATTTTATACGTCAAGAAATTTTTCCAACAATTTATTATTTCATATTCTGAATTGTGAGCAATAGTACATACAGAGAGTGATGGAATCCACACTATATTTTAGTACTTGCTAACTTTTTATTCCATTTTATACGTCAAGAAATTTTTCCAACAATTTATTATTTCATATATTTAAGTCTAGAATCTGAATTGTGAGCAATAGTACATACAGAGAGTGGTGTAATCCACACTATATTTTAGTACTTGCTAAATTTTTATTCCATTTTATACGTCAAGAAATTTTTACAACAATTTATTATTTCATATATTTAAGTCTAGAATCTGAATTGTGAGCAATAGTACATACAGAGAGTGGTGTAATCCACACTATATTTTAGTACTTGCTAAATTTTTATTCCATTTTATACGTCATGAAATTTTTCCAACAATTTATTATTTCATATATTTAAGTCTAGAATCTGAATTGTGAGCAATAGTACATACAGAGAGTGGTGTAATCCACACTATATTTAGTACTTGCTAAATTTTTATTCCATTTTATACGTCAAGAAATTTTTCCAACAATTCATTATTTCATATTCTGAATTGTGAGCAATAGTACATACAGAGAGTGATGGAATCCACACTATATTTTAGTACTTGCTAACTTTTTATTCCATTTTATGTGTCAAGAAATTTTTCCAACTATTTGTTATTTCATATTCTGAATTGTGCGCAATAGTACATACAGAGAGTGATGTAATCCACACTATATTTTAGTACTAGCTGAATATTTATTCCATTTTATACGTCAAGAAATTTTTCCAACAATTTATTATTTCATATATTTAAGTCTAGAATCTGAATTGTGAGCAATAGTACATACAGAGAGTGGTGTAATCCACACTATATTTTAGTACTTGCTAAATTTTTATTCCATTTTATACGTCAAGAAGTTTTTCCAACAATTTATTATTTCATATTCTGAATTGTGAGCAATAGTACATACAGAGAGTGATGGAATCCACACTATATTTTAGTACTTGCTAACTTTTTATTCCATTTTATACGTCAAGAAATTTTTCCAACAATTTATTATTTCATATATTTAAGTCTAGAATCTGAATTGTGAGCAATAGTACATACAGAGAGTGGTGTAATCCACACTATATTTCAGTACTTGCTAAATTTTTATTCCATTTTATACGTCATGAAATTTTTCCAACAATTTATTATTTCATATATTAAGTCTAGAATCTGAATTGTGAGCAATAGTACATACAGAGAGTGGTGTAATCCACACTATATTTTAGTACTTGCTAAATTTTTATTCCATTTTATACGTCAAGAAATTTTTCCAACAATTTATTATTTCATATATTTAAGTCTAGAATCTGAATTGTGAGCAATAGTACATACAGAGAGTGGTGTAATCCACACTATATTTTAGTACTTGCTAAATTTTTATTCCATTTTATACGTCAAGAAATTTTTCCAACAATTTATTATTTCATATTCTGAATTGTGAGCAATAGTACATACAGAGAGTGATGGAATCCACACTATATTTTAGTACTTGCTAACTTTTTATTCCATTTTATACGTCAAGAAATTTTTCCAACAATTTATTATTTCATATATTTAAGTCTAGAATCTGAATTGTGAGCAATAGTACATACAGAGAGTGGTGTAATCCACACTATATTTCAGTACTTGCTAAATTTTTATTCCATTTTATACGTCATGAAATTTTTCCAACAATTTATTATTTCATATATTTAAGTCTAGAATCTGAATTGTGAGCAATAGTACATACAGAGAGTGGTGTAATCCACACTATATTTTAGTACTTGCTAAATTTTTATTCCATTTTATACGTCAAGAAATTTTTCCAACAATTTATTATTTCATATTCTGAATTGTGAGCAATAGTACATACAGAGAGTGATGGAATCCACACTATATTTTAGTACTTGCTAACTTTTTATTCCATTTTATACGTCAAGAAATTTTTCCAACAATTTATTATTTCATATATTTAAGTCTAGAATCTGAATTGTGAGCAATAGTACATACAGAGAGTGGTGTAATCCACACTATATTTTAGTACTTGCTAAATTTTTATTCCATTTTATACGTCAAGAAATTTTTCCAACAATTTATTATTTCATATTCTGAATTGTGAGCAATAGTACATACAGAGAGTGATGGAATCCACACTATATTTTAGTACTTGCTAACTTTTTATTCCATTTTATACTTTAAGAAATTTTTCCAACAATTTATTATTTCATATATTTAAGTGTAGAATCTGAATTGTGAGCAATAGTACATACAGAGAGTGGTGTAATCCACACTATATTTTAGTACTTGCTAAATTTTTATTCCATTTTATACGTCAAGAAATTTTTCCAACAATTTATTATTTCATATTCTGAATTGTGAGCAATAGTACATACAGAGAGTGATGGAATCCACACTATATTTTAGTACTTGCTAAATTTTTATTCCATTTTATACGTCAAGAAATTTTTCCAACAATTTATTATTTCATATATTTAAGTCTAGAATCTGAATTGTGAGCAATAGTACATACAGAGAGTGGTGTAATCCACACTATATTTTAGTACTTGCTAAATTTTTATTCCATTTTATACGTCAAGAAATTTTTCCAACAATTTATTATTTCATATTCTGAATTGTGAGCAATAGTACATACAGAGAGTGATGGAATCCACACTATATTTTAGTACTTGCTAACTTTTTATTCCATTTTATACGTCAAGAAATTTTTCCAACAATTTATTATTTCATATATTTAAGTCTAGAATCTGAATTGTGAGCAATAGTACATACAGAGAGTGGTGTAATCCACACTATATTTTAGTACTTGCTAAATTTTTATTCCATTTTATACGTCAAGAAATTTTTCCAACAATTTATTATTTCATATTATGAATTGTGAGCAATAGTACATACAGAGAGTGATGGAATCCACACTATATTTTAGTACTTGCTAACTTTTTATTCCATTTTATACGTCATGAAATTTTTCCAACAATTTATTATTTCATATATTTAAGTCTAGAATCTGAATTGTGAGCAATAGTACATACAGAGAGTGGTGTAATCCACACTATATTTTAGTACTTGCTAAATTTTTATTCCATTTTATACGTCAAGAAATTTTTCCAACAATTATTATTTCATATTCTGAATTGTGAGCAATAGTACATACAGAGAGTGATGGAATCCACACTATATTTTAGTACTTGCTAACTTTTTATTCCATTTTATACGTCAAGAAATTTTTCCAACAATTTATTATTTCATATATTTAAGTCTAGAATCTGAATTGTGAGCAATAGTACATACAGAGAGTGGTGTAATCCACACTATATTTTAGTACTTGCTAAATTTTTATTCCATTTTATACATCAAGAAATTTTTCCAACAATTTATTATTTCATATTCTGAATTGTGAGCAATAGTACATACAGAGAGTGATGGGATCCACACTATATTTTAGTACTTGCTAACTTTTTATTCCATTTTATACGTCAAGAAATTTTTCCAACAATTTATTATTTCATATATTTAAGTCTAGAATCTGAATTGTGAGCAATAGTACATACAGAGAGTGGTGTAATCCACACTATATTTTAGTACTTGCTAAATTTTTATTCCATTTTATACATCAAGAAATTTTTCCAACAATTTATTATTTCATATTCTGAATTGTGAGCAATAGTACATACAGAGAGTGATGGATCCACACTATATTTTAGTACTTGCTAACTTTTTATTCCATTTTATACGTCAAGAAATTTTTCCAACAATTTATTATTTCATATATTTAAGTCTAGAATCTGAATTGTGAGCAATAGTACATACAGAGAGTGGTGTAATCCACACTATATTTTAGTACTTGCTAAATTTTATTCCATTTTATACATCAAGAAATTTTTCCAACAATTTATTATTTCATATTCTGAATTGTGAGCAATAGTACATACAGAGAGTGATGGAATCCACACTATATTTTAGTACTTGCTAACTTTTTATTCCATTTTATACGTCAAGAAATTTTTCCAACAATTTATTATTTCATATATTTAAGTCTAGAATCTGAATTGTGAGCAATAGTACATACAGAGAGTGGTGTAATCCACACTATATTTTAGTACTTGCTAAATTTTTATTCCATTTTATACAGTCAAGAAATTTTCCAACAATTTATTATTTCATATTCTGAATTGTGAGCAATAGTACATACAGAGAGTGATGGTAATCCACACTATATTTTAGTACTTGCTAAATTTTTATTCCATTTTATACGTCAAGAAATTTTTCCAACAATTTATTATTTCATATATTTAAGTCTAGAATCTGAATTGTGAGCAATAGTACATACAGAGAGTGGTGTAATCCACACTATATTTTAGTACTTGCTAAATTTTTATTCCATTTTATACGTCAAGAAATTTTTCCAACAATTTATTATTTCATATTCTGAATTGTGAGCAATAGTACATACAGAGAGTGATGGAATCCACACTATATTTTAGTACTTGCTAACTTTTTATTCAATTTTATACGTCAAGAAATTTTTCCAACAATTTATTATTTCATATATTTAAGTCTAGAATCTGAATTGTGAGCAATAGTACATACAGAGAGTGGTGTAATCCACACTATATTTTAGTACTTGCTAAATTTTTATTCCATTTTATACGTCAAGAAATGTTTCCAACAATTTATTATTTCATATATTTAAGTCTAGAATCTGAATTGTGAGCAATAGTACATACAGAGAGTGGTGTAATCCACACTATATTTTAGTACTTGCTAAATTTTTATTCCATTTTATACGTCAAGAAATTTTTCCAACAATTTATTATTTCATATTCTGAATTGTGAGCAATAGTACATACAGAGAGTGATGGAATCCACACTATATTTTAGTACTTGCTAACTTTTTATTCCATTTTATACGTCAAGAAATTTTTCCAACAATTTATTATTTCATATATTTAAGTCTAGAATCTGAATTGTGAGCAATAGTACATACAGAGAGTGGTGTAATCCACACTATATTTTAGTACTTGCTAAATTTTTATTCCATTTTATACGTCAAGAAATTTTTCCAACAATTTATTATTTCATATATTTAAGTCTAGAATCTGAATTGTGAGCAATAGTACATACAGAGAGTGGTGTAATCCACACTATATTTTAGTACTTGCTAAATTTTTATTCCATTTTATACGTCAAGAAATTTTTCCAACAATTTATTATTTCATATTCTGAATTGTGAGCAATAGTACATACAGAGAGTGATGGAATCCACACTATATTTTAGTACTTGCTAACTTTTTATTCCATTTTATACGTCAAGAAATTTTTCCAACAATTTATTATTTCATATATTTAAGTCTAGAATCTGAATTGTGAACAATAGTACATACAGAGAGTGGTGTAATCCACACTATATTTTAGTACTTGCTAAATTTTTATTCCATTTTATACATCAAGAAATTTTTCCAACAATTTATTATTTCATATTCTGAATTGTGAGCAATAGTACATACAGAGAGAGATGGAATCCACACTATATTTTAGTACTTGCTAACTTTTTATTCCATTTTATACGTCAAGAAATTTTTCCAACAATTTATTATTTCATATATTTAAGTCTAGAATCTGAATTGTGAGCAATAGTACATACAGAGAGTGGTGTAATCCACACTATATTTTAGTACTTGCTAAATTTTTATTCCATTTTATACATCAAGAAATTTTTCCAACAATTTATTATTTCATATTCTGAATTGTGAGCAATAGTACATACAGAGAGTGATGGAATCCACACTATATTTTAGTACTTGCTAGCTTTTTATTCCATTTTATACGTCAAGAAATTTTTCCAACAATTTATTATTTCATATATTTAAGTCTAGAATCTGAATTGTGAGCAATAGTACATACAGAGAGTGGTGTAATCCACACTATATTTTAGTACTTGCTAAATTTTTATTCCATTTTATACATCAAGAAATTTTTCCAACAATTTATTATTTCATATTCTGAATTGTGAGCAATAGTACATACAGAGAGTGATGGGATCCACACTATATTTTAGTACTTGCTAACTTTTTATTCCATTTTATACGTCAAGAAATTTTTCCAACAATTTATTATTTCATATATTTAAGTCTAGAATCTGAATTGTGAGCAATAGTACATACAGAGAGTGGTGTAATCCACACTATATTTTAGTACTTGCTAAATTTTTATTCCATTTTATACATCAAGAAATTTTTCCAACAATTTATTATTTCATATTCTGAATTGTGAGCAATAGTACATACAGAGAGTGATGGATCCACACTATATTTTAGTACTTGCTAACTTTTTATTCCATTTTATACGTCAAGAAATTTTTCCAACAATTTATTATTTCATATATTTAAGTCTAGAATCTGAATTGTGAGCAATAGTACATACAGAGAGTGGTGTAATCCACACTATATTTTAGTACTTGCTAAATTTTTATTCCATTTTATACATCAAGAAATTTTTCCAACAATTTATTGTTTCATATTCTGAATTGTGAGCAATAGTACATACAGAGAGTGATGGGATCCACACTATATTTTAGTACTTGCTAACTTTTTATTCCATTTTATACGTCAAGAAATTTTTCCAACAATTTATTATTTCATATATTTAAGTCTAGAATCTGAATTGTGAGCAATAGTACATACAGAGAGTGGTGTAATCCACACTATATTTTAGTACTTGCTAACTTTTTATTCCATTTTATACGTCAAGAAATTTTTCCAACAATTTATTATTTCATATTCTGAATTGTGAGCAATAGTACATACAGAGAGTGATGGAATCCACACTATATTTTAGTACTTGCTAACTTTTTATTCCATTTTATACTTCAAGAAATTTTTCCAACAATTTATTATTTCATATATTTAAGTGTAGAATCTGAATTGTGAGCAATAGTACATACAGAGAGTGATGTAATCCACACTATATTTAGTACTTGCTAAATTTTTATTCCATTTTATACGTCAAGAAATTTTTCCAACAATTTATTATTTCATATTAGTCTGAATCTGAATTGTGAGCAATAGTACATACAGAGAGTGATGTAATCCACACTATATTTTAGTACTTGCTAAATTTTTATTCCATTTTATACGTCAAGAAATTTTTCCAACAATTTATTATTTCATATATTTAAGTCTAGAATCTGAATTATGAGCAATAGTACATACAGAGAGTGGTGTAATCCACACTATATTTTAGTACTTGCTAAATTTTTATTCCATTTTATACGTCAAGAAATTTTTCCAACAATTTATTATTTCATATTCTGAATTGTGAGCAATAGTACATACAGAGAGTGATGGAATCCACACTATATTTTAGTACTTGCTAACTTTTTATTCCATTTTATACGTCAAGAAATTTTTCCAACAATTTATTATTTCATATATTTAAGTCTAGAATCTGAATTGTGAGCAATAGTACATACAGAGAGTGGTGTAATCCACACTATATTTTAGTACTTGCTAAATTTTTATTCCATTTTATACGTCAAGAAATTTTTCCAACAATTTATTATTTCATATATTTAAGTCTAGAATCTGAATTGTGAGCAATAGTACATACAGAGAGTGGTGTAATCCACACTATATTTTAGTACTTGCTAATTTTTATTCCATTTTATACGTCAAGAAATTTTTCCAACAATTTATTATTTCATATTCTGAATTGTGAGCAATAGTACATACAGAGAGTGATGGAATCCACACTATATTTTAGTACTTGCTAACTTTTTATTCCATTTTATACTTTAAGAAATTTTTCCAACAATTTATTATTTCATATATTTAAGTCTAGAATCTGAATTGTGAGCAATAGTACATACAGAGAGTGGTGTAATCCACACTATATTTTAGTACTTGCTAAATTTTTATTCCATTTTATACGTCAAGAAATTTTTCCAACAATTTATTATTTCATATAATAAGTCTAGAATCTGAATTGTGAGCAATAGTACATACAGAGAGTGGTGTAATCCACACTATATTTTAGTACTTGCTAAATTTTTATTCCATTTTATACGTCAAGAAATTTTTCCAACAATTTATTATTTCATATTCTGAATTGTGAGCAATAGTACATACAGAGAGTGATGGAATCCACACTATATTTTAGTACTTGCTAACTTTTTATTCCATTTTATACGTCAAGAAATTTTTCCAACAATTTATTATTTCATATATTTAAGTCTAGAATCTGAATTGTGAGCAATAGTACATACAGAGAGTGGTGTAATCCACACTATATTTTAGTACTTGCTAAATTTTTATTCCATTTTATACATCAAGAAATTTTTCCAACAATTTATTATTTCATATTCTGAATTGTGAGCAATAGTACATACAGAGAGTGATGGATCCACACTATATTTTAGTACTTGCTAACTTTTTATTCCATTTTATACGTCAAGAAATTTTTACAACAATTTATTATTTCATATATTTAAGTCTAGAATCTGAATTGTGAGCAATAGTACATACAGAGAGTGGTGTAATCCACACTATATTTTAGTACTTGCTAAATTTTTATTCCATTTTATACGTCAAGAAATTTTTCCAACAATTTATTATTTCATATTCTGAATTGTGAGCAATAGTACATACAGAGAGTGATGGAATCCACACTATATTTTAGTACTTGCTAACTTTTATTCCATTTTATACGTCAAGAAATTTTTCCAACAATTTATTATTTCATATTCTGAATTGTGAGCAATAGTACATACAGAGAGTGATGGAATCCACACTATATTTTAGTACTTGCTAACTTTTTATTCCATTTTATACGTCAAGAAATTTTTCCAACAATTTATTATTTCATATTAGTCTAGAATCTGAATTGTGAGCAATAGTACATACAGAGAGTGATGGTAATCCACACTATATTTTAGTACTTGCTAAATTTTTATTCCATTTTATACGTCAAGAAATTTTTCCAACAATTTATTATTTCATATATTTAAGTCTAGAATCTGAATTGTGAGCAATAGTACATACAGAGAGTGGTGTAATCCACACTATATTTTAGTACTTGCTAAATTTTTATTCCATTTTATACGTCAAGAAATTTTTCCAACAATTTATTATTTCATATTCTGAATTGTGAGCAATAGTACATACAGAGAGTGATGGAATCCACACTATATTTTAGTACTTGCTAACTTTTCTTCCATTTTATACGTCAAGAAATTTTTCCAACAATTTATTATTTCATATATTTAAGTCTAGAATCTGAATTGTGAGCAATAGTACATACAGAGAGTGGTGTAATCCACACTATATTTTAGTACTTGCTAAATTTTTATTCCATTTTATACGTCAAGAAATTTTTCCAACAATTTATTATTTCATATTCTGAATTGTGAGCAATAGTACATACAGAGAGTGATGGAATCCACACTATATTTTAGTACTTGCTAACTTTTTATTCCATTTTATACGTCAAGAAATTTTTCCAACAATTTATTATTTCATATTCTGAATTGTGAGCAATAGTACATACAGAGAGTGATGTAATCCACACTATATTTAGTACTTGCTAAATTTTTATTCCATTTTATACGTCAAGAAATTTTTCCAACAATTTATTATTTCATATATTTAAGTCTAGAATCTGAATTGTGAGCAATAGTACATACAGAGAGTGGTGTAATCCACACTATATTTTAGTACTTGCTAAATTTTTATTCCATTTTATACGTCAAGAAATTTTTCCAACAATTTATTATTTCATATTATCTGAATTGTGAGCAATAGTACATACAGAGAGTGGTGTAATCCACACTATATTTTAGTACTTGCTAAATTTTTATTCCATTTTATACGTCAAGAAATTTTTCCAACAATTTATTATTTCATATTCTGAATTGTGAGCAATAGTACATACAGAGAGTGATGGAATCCACACTATATTTTAGTACTTGCTAACTTTTTATTCCATTTTATACGTCAAGAAATTTTTCCAACAATTTATTATTTCATATATTTAAGTCTAGAATCTGAATTGTGAGCAATAGTACATACAGAGAGTGGTGTAATCCACACTATATTTTAGTACTTGCTAAATTTTTATTCCATTTTATACGTCAAGAAATTTTTCCAACAATTTATTATTTCATATATTTAAGTCTAGAATCTGAATTGTGAGCAATAGTACATACAGAGAGTGGTGTAATCCACACTATATTTTAGTACTTGCTAAATTTTTATTCCATTTTATACATCAAGAAATTTTTCCAACAATTTATTATTTCATATTCTGAATTGTGAGCAATAGTACATACAGAGAGTGATGGAATCCACACTATATTTTAGTACTTGCTAACTTTTTATTCCATTTTATACTTCAAGAAATTTTTCCAACAATTTATTATTTCATATATTTAAGTCTAGAATCTGAATTGTGAGCAATAGTACATACAGAGAGTGATGTAATCCACACTATATTTTAGTACTTGCTAACTTTTTATTCCATTTTATACGTCAAGAAATTTTTCCAACAATTTATTATTTCATATATTTAAGTCTAGAATCTGAATTGTGAGCAATAGTACATACAGAGAGTGGTGTAATCCACACTATATTTTAGTACTTGCTAAATTTTTATTCCATTTTATATATCAAGAAATTTTTCCAACAATTTATTGTTCATATTCTGAATTGTGAGCAATAGTACATACAGAGAGTGATGGGAATCCACACTATATTTAGTACTTGCTAACTTTTTATTCCATTTTATACGTCAAGAAATTTTTCCAACAATTTATTATTTCATATATTTAAGTCTAGAATCTGAATTGTGAGCAATAGTACATACAGAGAGTGGTGTAATCCACACTATATTTTAGTACTTGCTAAATTTTTATTCCATTTTATACGTCAAGAAATTTTTCCAACAATTTATTATTTCATATTCTGAATTGTGAGCAATAGTACATACAGAGAGTGATGGAATCCACACTATATTTTAGTACTTGCTAACTTTTTATTCCATTTTATACGTCAAGAAATTTTTCCAACAATTTATTATTTCATATATTTAAGTCCAGAAACTGAATTGTGAGCAATAGTACATACAGAGAGTGGTGTAATCCACACTATATTTAGTACTTGCTAAATTTTATTCCATTTTATACGTCAAGAAATTTTTCCAAAAATTTATTACTTAAGTTAAATCTGAATTGTGAGCAATAGTACATACAGAGAGTGATGGAATCCACACTATATTTTAGTACTTGCTAACTTTTTATTCCATTTTATACGTCAAGAAATTTTTCCAACAATTTATTATTTCATATATTTAAGTCTAGAATCTGAATTGTGAGCAATAGTACATACAGAGAGTGGTGTAATCCACACTATATTTAGTACTTGCTAAATTTTATTCCATTTTATACGTCAAGAAATTTTCCAACAATTTATTATTTCATATATTAGTCTGAATCTGATTGAGCAATAGTACATACAGAGAGTGAGTGTAATCCACACTATATTTTAGTACTTGCTAAATTTTTATTCCATTTTATACGTCAAGAAATTTTTCCAACAATTTATTATTTCATATATTAAGTCTAATGAAATGTGAGCAATAGTACATACAGAGAGTGATGGAATCCACACTATATTTTAGTACTTGCTAACTTTTTATTCCATTTTATACGTCAAGAAATTTTTCCAACAATTTATTATTTCATATATTTAAGTCTAGAATCTGAATTGTGAGCAATAGTACATACAGAGAGTGGTGTAATCCACACTATATTTTAGTACTTGCTAAATTTTTATTCCATTTTATACGTCAAGAAATTTTTCCAACAATTTATTATTTCATATTCTGAATTGTGAGCAATAGTACATACAGAGAGTGATGGAATCCACACTATATTTTAGTACTTGCTAACTTTTTATTCCATTTTATACGTCAAGAAATTTTTCCAACAATTTATTATTTCATATATTTAAGTCTAGAATCTGAATTGTGAGCAATAGTACATACAGAGAGTGGTGTAATCCACACTATATTTTAGTACTTGCTAAATTTTTATTCCATTTTATACATCAAGAAATTTTCCAACAATTTATTATTTCATATTCTGAATTGTGAGCAATAGTACATACAGAGAGTGATGGAATCCACACTATATTTTAGTACTTGCTAACTTTTATTCCATTTTATACGTCAAGAAATTTTTCCAACAATTTATTATTTCATATATTTAAGTCTAGAATCTGAATTGTGAGCAATAGTACATACAGAGAGTGATGTAATCCACACTATATTTTAGTACTTGCTAAATTTTTATTCCATTTTATACGTCAAGAAATTTTTCCAACAATTTATTATTTCATATTCTGAATTGTGAGCAATAGTACATACAGAGAGTGATGGAATCCACACTATATTTTAGTACTTGCTAACTTTTTATTCCATTTTATACGTCAAGAAATTTTTCCAACAATTTATTATTTCATATATTTAAGTCTAGAATCTGAATTGTGAGCAATAGTACATACAGAGAGTGGTGTAATCCACACTATATTTTAGTACTTGCTAAATTTTTATTCCATTTTATACGTCAAGAAATTTTTCCAACAATTTATTATTTCATATTCTGAATTGTGAGCAATAGTACATACAGAGAGTGATGGAATCCACACTATATTTTAGTACTTGCTAAATTTTTATTCCATTTTATACGTCAAGAAATTTTTCCAACAATTTATTATTTCATATTCTGAATTGTGAGCAATAGTACATACAGAGAGTGATGGAATCCACACTATATTTTAGTACTTGCTAACTTTTTATTCCATTTTATACGTCAAGAAATTTTTCCAACAATTTATTATTTCATATATTTAAGTCGTAGAATCTGAATTGTGAGCAACTAGTACATACAGAGAGTGGTGTAATCCACACTATATTTTAGTACTTGCTAAATTTTTATTCCATTTTATACGTCAAGAAATTTTTCCAACAATTTATTATTTCATATTCTGAATTGTGAGCAATAGTACATACAGAGAGTGATGGAATCCACACTATATTTTAGTACTTGCTAACTTTTTATTCCATTTTATACTTTAAGAAATTTTTCCAACAATTTATTATTTCATATATTTAAGTCTAGAATCTGAATTGTGAGCAATAGTACATACAGAGAGTGGTGTAATCCACACTATATTTTAGTACTTGCTAAATTTTATTCCATTTTATACGTCAAGAAATTTTTCCAACAATTTATTAGTTTCATATTCTGAATTGTGAGCAATAGTACATACAGAGAGTGATGGAATCCACACTATATTTTAGTACTTGCTAACTTTTTATTCCATTTATACGTCAAGAAATTTTTCCAACAATTTATTATTTCATATATTTAAGTCTAGAATCTGAATTGTGAGCAATAGTACATACAGAGAGTGGTGTAATCCACACTATATTTTAGTACTTGCTAAATTTTTATTCCATTTTATACGTCAAGAAATTTTTCCAACAATTTATTATTTCATATATTAAGTCTAGAATCTGAATTGTGAGCAATAGTACATACAGAGAGTGGTGTAATCCACACTATATTTTAGTACTTGCTAAATTTTTATTCCATTTTATACGTCAAGAATTTTTCCAACAATTTATTATTTCATATTCTGAATTGTGAGCAATAGTACATACAGAGAGTGATGTAATCCACACTATATTTAGTACTTGCTAACTTTTTATTCCATTTTATACTTTAAGAATTTTTCCAACAATTATTATTTCATATATTAAGTGTAGAATCTGAATGTGAGCATACAGTACATACAGAGAGTGGATGTAATCCACACTATATTTTAGTACTTGCTAACTTTTTATTCCATTTTATACGTCAAGAAATTTTTCCAACAATTTATTATTCATATATTAAGTCTAGAATCTGAATGTGAGCAATAGTACATACAGAGAGTGGTGTAATCCACACTATATTTTAGTACTTGCTAAATTTTTATTCCATTTTATACGTCAAGAAATTTTTCCAACAATTTATTATTTCATATTCTGAATTGTGAGCAATAGTACATACAGAGAGTGATGGAATCCACACTATATTTTAGTACTTGCTAACTTTTTATTCCATTTTATACGTCAAGAAATTTTTCCAACAATTATTATTTCATATATTTAAGTCTAGAATCTGAATTGTGAGCAATAGTACATACAGAGAGTGGTGTAATCCACACTATATTTTAGTACTTGCTAAATTTTATTCCATTTTATACGTCAAGAAATTTTTCCAACAATTTATTATTTTCTATAATCTGATTGTGAGCAATAGTACATACAGAGAGTGATGGAATCCACACTATATTTTAGTACTTGCTAAATTTTTATTCCATTTTATACGTCAAGAAATTTTCCAACAATTTATTATTTCATATTAGTCTAGAATCGATTGTGAGCAATAGTACATACAGAGAGTGATGGAATCCACACTATATTTTAGTACTTGCTAACTTTTATTCCATTTTATACGTCAGAAATTTTTCCAACAATTTATTATTTCATATTCTGAATCTGATTGTGAGCAATAGTACATACAGAGAGTGATGGAATCCACACTATATTTTAGTACTTGCTAAATTTTTATTCCATTTATACGTCAAGAAATTTTTCCAACAAT
>OU015501.1:151135361-151215361 GCA_907164885.2 Dolomedes plantarius
TAAAGAAACACAAGAATGAAGATTGAATACTAAATAAAATGTTAGCATATAAAATCTTAAATTTAAATCTGACGAGCATCTGTATTAATGCGCTCTATGGCATGTTGTAATCAAATTTAGAAATTTAAGATTTTGTATGCTATGTTTTACTTAGCATCAATCTTTATCTTGTGTTTCTCTACTTTCAACAGCATTATTGTCAATAGTGAAGAGGAAAATTTTGGTGTCATTCTAGACAAGTCTGTGATTTAGCTTTCAATGTTGAGCTGAAATTATGCTCAACATTAAAAACTTATTATTGTACTCTTATCAAGGCAATCTACCTATTTTATTTATCTATAATAAAAATTAATCGACTGGTTGGATTTTCTACTGTACAGAGAGAAATTTAGTGAAAGGGGAATACTCTTTAACAAATATTTTATAACTTTTCTATTAGTATTTATTTAATCAAGTAATATTTACATGATGTAGTTTTCACAGTATGAATTGGTTTTACAAAAAAAATGTGGTAGGAATTAACTTCTTGGAAGTAGTTATCAATAAAATGACAACAGATTTAAAACTGCACTCTTGTGTTGAGTGCTGTTTATATCAAGTTTTTTAAACCCCTGTCTCAGAATTTATATTTCCTAATGGATAATATTCTACTTTATCAACAATGAATTTTTTCAACTACTTTCAACAATCAACTATTTTTACAACAATAAATTACCCTTTAATGTACAAAACTATGCAAAAAATAATTTTCTTATCTGCAGAGCATTTACTAACTCTACATCAAAAAATAATTTAAATAAATTCTTTGATTCATAAATTATATCAGGGGATGGGAGTCATTTCCTTTCACAAATTTATGAACTGATTTCTCTTTCTTTTTTTTCCCTAGATGCTGTAAAGATGGAGCCAGAGGTACAGCGAAAGGATCCTGTTTGTAGAAAATATAGAAAAAATTGTGTAAATGCTATGTACTTTCTAAATAAACTATTTTTACTTTAAACCAGCTCTTTTCTGTATTTAAAAACATGTGTGTCTATAATTATTTCTCAAAATTACAATAGAAGATTACTATCATAGTATTTCTCAAAAATAGTACTATCAAGTGTGGATATTAAGTCCAATATAATATAAAAGAAAATATTTTTTAAAATGACTTATAAGAATTTAATGAATTACTCTTTAATTCACAAAACTATGCAAAAATAATTTCTTATCTGTAGAGCATTTTTACTCTACACCAAAAAATAATCTATATATAAAACGCGTAGGTATGCGGCACAAAAAACGACGATTTTATACACTCCGAATGGCAACGGCTGCAACTACTGGATGTAAACATTAGCTGCAATCCGCAATTTGAAACCGCGTGTGTGTACTGGCGACATTTGTTACAACCGTTGATTACGCAACATGGATTTATACGGATTAATCAGGAATTCTCGAAAGCGAGCTGCAAGATTAAGCGAAAATTCTGAACAGTCTCAAGAAAGAAAGAGAATCAGAAATCTTTCATTAAGAACAGGCGTGAAAGGGAGATTAATGATCGCGAGGTTAGGCTTAACCGTCGCCGGCATAATAGCAACCGACAGCCAGTTATGGGTGACGTTGATGAGCATGATTGTGGAAGCCTAACGGAAAGATGCGTTTTTTGTCAAGCTCTTTATTGGAAAGGCGAAGAAAATAGCAGAAAAAAAATTTACGGCATGCTGTCATGATGGTAAAGTGTCTCTGCCATCGCTTTCTGAAGTTCCCGATGTTTTGAGGGATTACTGTGCAGTGATTCAGCTGAAGCGAAGAACTTTAGACAGCATATTAGATCCTATAATGCTGCTTTAGCATTCGCATCAATGGGGGCTGAAATAAAATTGCCACCTGGAAGTGGGCCATTTTGCTTCCGAATTCATGGGCAAATATATCACAGGGTTTCGTCACTTTATTCAAACGAACACAATAAACCTGGGTATGGACAACTGTACATATATGATTCCAGTGAAGCAAACGCTTATCGTATGAAAAATAATGAAGGCTGCTTGCCAACTCTGATGGAAAAATTAGATGCATATTACGAGCTATTAATCCATTTGCTGAGTCATACTTACAGATGCATGAGTTAATACAAAGTAATCAAACTGCAAATGTAAAAATGGTTTTCATGGAACATCCGGACTTAGACCTGCGAAGATATAATGCACCTACATCAAAAACTGAAGTTGCTGCCATATTTGTTGGAGATGATGGTGAACCTCCTGCTAATCGAGACATTTGTATCTATCCAAAGGCAGATCACTGTATAAATATTTCTCCCATGAACCAATGTTGTGATCCTATGGTATACCCTTTGCTGTTCCCAAGAGGAGAAAGTGGGGGTATGATGGAATGCAGCATGTTGAAGAAAGACGCTCAGCTAAACGGTTCCGAGTAACACAACTGCAATACTATGCATACAGACTTTCCATCCGTAGTGGTTTTAGCATTTTGCACAGTAGTGGAAAACTATTCCAACAGTACATTGTTGATGCATATGTTAAAACTGAAGGATCACGACTAAACTACATTCGAATGAACCAAAAGAATTTGAGAGTTGAATTGTATAGTGGCCTTTTAGATGCCTTAGAATCCCGTCTCGAAATGCAAATTGCGAACAGGCAAATTAATGATTCTGCCATCTACATTTCAAGGAAGTGCAAGATATATGCAGCAAAATTACCAAGATGCAATGGCAATGGTACGGAAATTTGGACGACCAGATTTATTTATAACTTTCACCTGCAACCCTGCATGGCCCGAAATCCTAAACGCAATTGAACATCCTCAGCGACCTGAGAACAGACCAGATATTGTTGTTCGTGTTTTCAAAATGAAACTATCAGAATTATTAGATGATATTTTGAAACGCAACATTTTCGGCATTGTTACTGCTTACATATACGTAATTGAATTTCAGAAACGAGGGTTACCTCATGCACACATTTTATTAACATTAGACTCAAACTCAAAAATACGTACAAATGATGATATCGACAAATATGTAAGTGCAGAGTTACCTGATATTTTACTAATGCAAGATTATTTGAAATTGTAACAAAATGCATGATACATGGGCCTTGCGGTACATTAAATCCGAATTCTCCATGCATGAGAGATTCAAATACATGCTGCAAAAATTATCCGAAAGAAGTGAAGGAGAGAACTGAAGAAAATGTTAACGGATATCCTGTCTACAGAAGAAGGGCCATAGAACCAGTGAAAGTTGGTCGGCATGATATTGATAACCGATGGGTGTACCATATAATCCTTGGTTATTAAAGAAGTTTAATGCCCATATTAATGTTGAGGTATGTGCTTCAGTCAAAAGCGTTAAGTATTTGTACAAATAGTATATAAAGGGCATGATGCTGCTTCTGTCAGGCTGCAAAATGATGATGTTATCCATCATAATGAAATTTTAACCTTCCTTGATGGTCGATATGTAAGTGCTCCTGAGGCGATGTGGCGTTTGAATGAGTTCTCCATGTCTGAAAAATCCCATGTTGTGCAGAGATTAGCAGTCCATTTGCCAGAACAACACCACATAATTATGAAGAAGGAAGGGAAGAAGAGGCTATTGCACGAGCATCAATTAAACAAACAACTTTAACTGCATGGCTTCAGCTAAACTGCACAGATGAAGAATCGCGAAACTATACTTACCCTGACATTCCATTTTACTATGTCTTTGACAAAAATGAAACAAGATGGAAAAAAAGGCAAAGAGGGGGACACAAAGTGATTGGAAGAATGCCAGTTGTTAGCATACAGGACACTGAGCGATATTATCTCAGAATGGTTGCTGCAGAAATCTGGTGCTATGAGTTTTGACGATTTAAAAACTGTACGAGGAGTAGTTTGTGAGACGTTTCAAATGGCATGTAAACAGCTTGGATTTCTTGAAGGAGATGAACACTGGCATGAAACTTTATCTGATGCAGCAAGGACCCACATGCCACATTATCTAAGAGTGCTTTTTTGTATTATTTGTGCATTTGGAGAAGTAGAAAATGTTCCTGAACTTTGGACTCAACATAAAGACTCTCTGTGTGAAGATTTTATACACAGATATTCTGAAGAGACTGGGCCTCAATATGCTTTAGCTGAAATGAATATACTTCTGAAAGCTCAAGGTTTGAGTCTGGAAAAACTTAAACTTCCAATTTTAAATTCAGATATAGGTATTCTTTGTCCATTTCGCTACGATGTAGTACAAGAGCAAACCAAAGCCCATATTAACACACAAAACTGAACGTAGAGCAAAGATTTGTAGTTGATAGTGTTCTTGCTGCAATATATGGCAATCAAAATAATGGCCCAAAGCATTTCTTTTTAGATGGACCTGCAGGTACTGGAAAAACTTTTGTTTACATAACATTATTGCATACAATTAGAGGAAGAGGTGATCATGCTACTCCTGTTGCATCAACAGGGATAGCTGCAACTTTATTACCGGGTGGAAGAACCGCTCACTCCATCTTCAAAATATTAATTCTGAATGCAACCTCTACATGCAGTTTGAAACCTAATACAGCCGAAGCAAAACTATTATTGGAAACAAAATTAATATTGTGGGATGAAGCTCCAATGACCCATATTCATGCCTTTCTAGCAGTAGACAGACTACTTCAAGATCTCACAAAATGTAAAAAACCTTTTGGTGGAAAAGTTGTTCTCCTTGGTGGGGATTTCAGACAAGTGCTGCCTGTTATATTAAGAGGCTCAAGATCTTTACAATTGCCAGCTGTTTAAAGAAGCACAGATTTTGGTCTGTATTTCAAGTGATGAGCCTCAAAGAAAATATGCGCACTCTGGAAACTGAAAGAGAATTTGCAGCTTGGCTTTTAGATGTTGGGGAAGCCAAAAATGGAGAAAAAGTTGCACTTCCATCTCTATGTTATCCTCCCATTCAAGATCCAGTAAAAACTACTGTATAATGACATAGATTTTGCAGCTGTGACTCCTCAACAGCTTAAAATGCGTGCCATTCTCACAGTTACAAATGAACTGTCAATGGAAATTAATCAGAGAGTACTAAATTGTTTACCAGGATCTGAGGTTGTTTATGAAAGTGTGGATACAGTATTAAGTGAAGATCCCCAAGATACGCTTACATACCCCGAGGAATTTTTAAATAGCTTGACTCCAACAGGAATGCCACCTCATAAACTCAGCGTTAAGTGGGAGCAATTATCATGCTTTTGAGAAATTTGGCTCCTTCAAAAGGTCTCTGCAATGGTACACGTCTAATAGTTACCAATTTGCAGCGTAACATCATAGAGACAAAGAAAATTGAAAATGATGACAGTGAAACTTTCTTCATACCTCGAATTTACCTAATTCCATCAGATACAAATATGCCCTTTAAATTTAAGCGTAAGCAGTTCCCTATCCGTTTAGCATTTTCTATGACTATAAATAAGTCACAAGGACAAACTTTTGACAAAATATGTTTGGACTTATCAAGTCCAGTTTTTAGTCATGGACAATTGTATGTAGGTCTATCTAGAGTCCGTTCTTTCAATTCTCTCACTGTGGTATCTCCAACTTCTGAAATATTCAACTGCGTTTATCAAGAAGTATTATGAATATAGTTGTAATCAACATACATACAGAGAGTGATATAATCCACACATTTTAGTACTTCCTGAATTTTTACTCCATTTTTATACGTCAAGAAATTTTTCCAACAATTATTATTTCATATTCTGAATTGTGAGCAATAGTACATACAGAGAGTGATGGAATCCACACTATATTTTAGTACTTGCTACTTTTTATTCCATTTTATACTTTCAAGAAATTTTTCCAACAATTTATTATTTCTATATTTAAGTCTAGAATCTGAATTGTGAGCAATAGTACATACAGAGAGTGGTAACCCACTATATTTAGTACTTGCTAAATTTTATTCCATTGTATACGTCAAGAAATTTTTCCAACAATTTATTATTTCATATTCTGAAGTGTGAGCAATAGTACATACAGAGTGATGTAATCCACACTATTTTAGTACTTGCTAATTTTTATTCCATTTTATACGTCAAGAATTTTTCCAACAATTATTATTTCATATTAGTCTAGAATCTGAATTGTGAGCAATAGTACATACAGAGAGTGGTGTAATCCACACTATATTTTAGTACTTGCTAAATTTTTATTCCATTTTATACGTCAAGAAATTTTTCCAACAATTATTATTTCATATCTGAATTGTGAGCAATAGTACATACAGAGAGTGAGGAATCCACACTATTTTAGTACTTGCTAACTTTTTATTCCATTTTATACGTCAAGAAATTTTTCCAACAATTATTATTCATATATTTAAGTCTAGAATCTGAATGTGAGCAATAGTACATACAGAGAGTGGTAATCCACACTATATTTTAGTACTTGCTAAATTTTATTCCATTTTATACGTCAAGAAATTTTTCCAACAATTTGTATTCATATATTTAAGTCTAGAATCTGAATTGTGAGCAATAGTACGTACAGAGAGTGTGTAATCCACACTATATTTAGTACTTGCTAATTTTTATTCCATTTTATTACGTTAAGAAAATTTTTCCCACAATTTATTATTTCATATATTCTGAATTGTGAGCAATAGTACATACAGAGAGTGATGGAATCCACACTATATTTTAGTACTTGCTAACTTTTTATTCCATTTTATACGTCAAGAAATTTTTCCAACAATTTTTATTTCATATATTTAAGTCTAGAATCTGAATTGTGAGCAATAGTACATACAGAGAGTGGTGTAATCCACACTATATTTTAGTACTTGCTAAATTTTTATTCCATTTTATACGTCAAGAATTTTTCCATCAATTATTATTTCATATTCTGAATTGTGAGCAATAGTACATACAGAGAGTGAGGGAATCCACACTATATTTAGTACTTGCTAACTTGTTATTCCATTTTATACGTCAAGAAATTTTTCCAACAATTTATTATTTCATATATTTAAGTCTAGAATCTGAATTGTGAGCAATAGTACATACAGAGAGTGGTGTAATACCACACTATATTTTAGTACTTGCTAAATTTTTATTCCTTTTATAGTCAAGAAATTTTTTTCAACAATTATTATTTCATATATTTAAGTCTAGAATCTGAATTGTGGCAATAGTACATACAGAGAGTGGTGTAATCCACACTATATTTTAGTACTTGCTAAATTTTTATTCCATTTTATACGTCAAGAAATTTTTCCAACAATTTATTATTTCATATTCTGAATTGTGAGCAATAGTACATACAGAGAGTGATGGAATCCACACTATATTTTAGTACTTGCTAACTTTTTATTCCATTTATACGTCAAGAAATTTTTCCAACAATTTATTATTTCATATATTTAAGTCTAGAATCTGAATTGTGAGCAATAGTACATACAGAGAGTGGTGTAATCCACACTATATTTTAGTACTTGCTAAATTTTTATTCCATTTTATACGTCAAGAAATTTTTCCAACAATTTATTATTTCATATATTTAAGTCTAGAATCTGAATTGTGAGCAATAGTACATACAGAGAGTGGTGTAATCCACACTATATTTTAGTACTTGCTAAATTTTTATTCCATTTTATACGTCAAGAAATTTTTCCAACAATTTATTATTTCATATTCTGAATTGTGAGCAATAGTACATACAGAGAGTGATGGAATCCACACTATATTTTAGTACTTGCTAACTTTTTATTCCATTTTATACTTTAAGAAATTTTTCCAACAATTTATTATTTCATATATTTAAGTGTAGAATCTGAATTGTGAGCAATAGTACATACAGAGAGTGGTGTAATCCACACTATATTTTAGTACTTGCTAAATTTTTATTCCATTTTATACGTCAAGAAATTTTTTCCAACAATTATTATTTCATATTCTGAATTGTGAGCAATAGTACATACAGAGAGTGATGGAATCCACACTATATTTTAGTACTTGCTAACTTTTTATTCCATTTTATACTTTAAGAAATTTTTCCAACAATTTATTATTTCATATATTTAAGTGTAGAACCTGAATTGTGAGCAACAGTACATTCAGAGATGATGTAATCCACACTATAATTTAGTACTTGCTAAATTTTTATTCCATTTTATACGTCAAGAAATTTTTCCAACAATTTATTATTGTCATATATTTAAGTCTAGAATCTGAATTGTGAGCAATAGTACATACAGAGAGTGGTGTAATCCACACTATATTTTAGTACTTGCTAAATTTTTATTCCATTTATACGTCAAGAAATTTTTCCAACAATTTATTATTTCATATATTTAAGTCTAGAATCTGAATTGTGAGCAATAGTACATACAGAGAGTGTGTAATCCACACTATATTTAGTACTTGCTAATTTTTATTCCATTTTATACGTCAAGAAATTTTTCCAACAATTTATTATTTCATATATTTAAGTCTAGAATCTGAATTGTGAGCAATAGTACATACAGAGAGTGGTGTAATCCACACTATATTTTAGTACTTGCTAAATTTTTATTCCATTTTATACGTCAAGAAATTTTTCCAACAATTTATTATTTCATATTCTGAATTGTGAGCAATAGTACATACAGAGAGTGATGGAATCCACACTATATTTTAGTACTTGCTAACTTTGTATTCCATTTTATACGTCAAGAAATGTTTCCAACAATTTATTATTTCATATATTTAAGTCTAGAATCTGAATTGTGAGCAATAGTACATACAGAGAGTGGTGTAATCCACACTATATTTTAGTACTTGCTAAATTTTTATTCCATTTTATACGTCAAGAAATTTTTCCAACAATTTATTATTTCATATTCTGAATTGTGAGCAATAGTACATACAGAGAGTGATGGAATCCACACTATATTTTAGTACTTGCTAACTTTTTATTCCATTTTATACGTCAAGAAATTTTTCCAACAATTTATTATTTCATATATTTAAGTCTAGAATCTGAATTGTGAGCAATAGTACATACAGAGAGTGGTGTAATCCACACTATATTTTAGTACTTGCTAAATTTTTATTCCATTTTATACGTCAAGAAATTTTTCCAACAATTTATTATTTCATATATTTAAGTCTAGAATCTGAATTGTGAGCAATAGTACATACAGAGAGTGGTGTAATCCACACTATATTTTAGTACTTGCTAAATTTTTATTCCATTTTATACGTCAAGAATTTTTCCAACAATTTATTATTTCATATTCTGAATTGTGAGCAATAGTACATACAGAGAGTGATGGAATCCACACTATATTTTAGTACTTGCTAACTTTTTATTCCATTTTATACGTCAAGAAATTTTTCCAACAATTTATTATTTCATAATCTGAATTGTGAGCAATAGTACATACAGAGAGTGATGGAATCCACACTATATTTTAGTACTTGCTAACTTTTTATTCCATTTTATACTTTAAGAAATTTTTCCAACAATTTATTATTTCATATATTTAAGTGTAGAATCTGAATTGTGAGCAACAGTACATACAGAGAGTGATGTAATCCACACTATATTTTAGTACTTGCTAAATTTTTATTCCATTTTATACGTCAAGAAATTTTTCCAACAATTTATTATTTCATATTCTGAATTGTGAGCAATAGTACATACAGAGAGTGATGGAATCCACACTATATTTTAGTACTTGCTAACTTTTTATTCCATTTTATACTTTAAGAAATTTTTCCAACAATTTATTATTTCATATATTTAAGTGTAGAACCTGAATTGTGAGCAACAGTACATACAGAGAGTGATGTAATCCACACTATAATTTAGTACTTGCTAAATTTTTATTCCATTTTATACGTCAAGAAATTTTCCAACAATTTATTATTTCATATATTTAAGTCTAGAATCTGAATTGTGAGCAATAGTACATACAGAGAGTGGTGTAATCCACACTATATTTTAGTACTTGCTAAATTTTTATTCCATTTTATACGTCAAGAAATTTTTCCAACAATTTATTATTTCATATATTTAAGTCTAGAATCTGAATTGTGAGCAATAGTACATACAGAGAGTGGTGTAATCCACACTATATTTTAGTACTTGCTAAATTTTTATTCCATTTTATACGTCAAGAAATTTTTCCAACAATTTATTATTTCATATTCTGAATTGTGAGCAATAGTACATACAGAGAGTAATGGAATCCACACTATATTTTAGTACTTGCTAACTTTTTATTCCATTTTATACGTCAAGAAATTTTTCCAACAATTTATTATTTCATATATTTAAGTCTAGAATCTGAATTGTGAGCAATAGTACATACAGAGAGTGGTGTAATCCACACTATATTTTAGTACTTGCTAAATTTTTTTTCCATTTTATACGTCAAGAAATTTTTCCAACAATTTATTATTTCATATATTTAAGTCTAGAATCTGAATTGTGAGCAATAGTACATACAGAGAGTGGTGTAATCCACACTATATTTTAGTACTTGCTAAATTTTTATTCCATTTTATACGTCAAGAAATTTTTCCAACAATTTATTATTTCATATTCTGAATTGTGAGCAATAGTACATACAGAGAGTGATGGAATCCACACTATATTTCAGTACTTGCTAACTTTTTATTCCATTTTATACGTCAAGAAATTTTTCCAACAATTTATTATTTCATATATTTAAGTCTAGAATCTGAATTGTGAGCAATAGTACATACAGAGAGTGGTGTAATCCACACTATATTTTAGTACTTGCTAAATTTTTATTCCATTTTATACGTCAAGAAATTTTTCCAACAATTTATTATTTCATATTCTGAATTGTGAGCAATAGTACATACAGAGAGTGATGGAATCCACACTATATTTTAGTACTTGCTAACTTTTTATTCCATTTTATACGTCAAGAAATTTTTCCAACAATTTATTATTTCATATATTTAAGTCTAGAATCTGAATTGTGAGCAATAGTACATACAGAGAGTGGTGTAATCCACACTATATTTTAGTACTTGCTAAATTTTTATTCCATTTTATACGTCAAGAAATGTTTCCAACAATTTATTATTTCATATATTTAAGTCTAGAATCTGAATTGTGAGCAATAGTACATACAGAGATTGGTGTAATCCACACTATATTTTAGTACTTGCTAAATTTTTATTCCATTTTATACGTCAAGAAATTTTTCCAACAATTTATTATTTCATATATTTAAGTCTAGAATCTGAATTGTGAGCAATAGTACATACAGAGAGTGATGGAATCCACACTATATTTTAGTACTTGCTAACTTTTTATTCCATTTTATACGTCAAGAAATTTTTCCAAAAATTTATTATTTCATATATTTAAGTCTAGAATCTGAATTGTGAGCAATAGTACATACAGAGAGTGGTGTAATCCACACTATATTTTAGTACTTGCTAATTTTTTTTTCCATTTTATACGTCAAGAAATTTTTCCAACAATTTAATATTTCATATTCTGAATTGTGAGCAATAGTACATACAGAGAGTGATGGAATCCACACTATATTTTAGTACTTGCTAACATTTTATTCCATTTTATACTTTAAGAAATTTTTCCAACAATTTATTATTTCATATATTTAAGTGTAGAACCTGAATTGTGAGCAACAGTACATACAGAGAGTGATGTAATCCACACTATAATTTAGTACTTGCTAAATTTTTATTCCATTTTATACGTCAAGAAATTTTTCCAACAATTTATTATTTCATATATTTAAGTCTAGAATCTGAATTGTGAGCAATAGTACATACAGAGAGTGGTGTAATCCACACTATATTTTAGTACTTGCTAAATTTTTATTCCATTTTATACGTCAAGAAATTTTTCCAACAATTTATTATTTCATATATTTAAGTCTAGAATCTGAATTGTGAGCAATAGTACATACAGAGAGTGGTGTAATCCACACTATATTTTAGTACTTGCTAAATTTTTATTCCATTTTATACGTCAAGAAATTTTTCCAACAATTTATTATTTCATATTCTGAATTGTGAGCAATAGTACATACAGAGAGTAATGGAATCCACACTATATTTTAGTACTTGCTAACTTTTTATTCCATTTTATACGTCAAGAAATTTTTCCAACAATTTATTATTTCATATATTTAAGTCTAGAATCTGAATTGTGAGCAATAGTACATACAGAGAGTGGTGTAATCCACACTATATTTTAGTACTTGCTAAATTTTTATTCCATTTTATACGTCAAGAAATTTTTCCAACAATTTATTATTTCATATATTTAAGTCTAGAATCTGAATTGTGAGCAATAGTACATACAGAGAGTGGTGTAATCCACACTATATTTTAGTACTTGCTAAATTTTTATTCCATTTTATACGTCAAGAAATTTTTCCAACAATTTATTATTTCATATTCTGAATTGTGAGCAATAGTACATACAGAGAGTGATGGAATCCACACTATATTTTAGTACTTGCTAACTTTTTATTCCATTTTATACGTCAAGAAATTTTTCCAACAATTTATTATTTCATATATTTAAGTCTAGAATCTGAATTGTGAGCAATAGTACATACAGAGAGTGGTGTAATCCACACTATATTTTAGTAGTTGCTAAATTTTTATTCCATTTTATACGTCAAGAAATTTTTCCAACAATTTATTATTTCATATATTTAAGTCTAGAATCTGAATTGTGAGCAATAGTACATACAGAGAGTGGTGTAATCCACACTATATTTTAGTACTTGCTAAATTTTTATTCCATTTTATACGTCAAGAAATTTTTCCAACAATTTATTATTTCATATTCTGAATTGTGAGCAATAGTACATACAGAGAGTGATGGAATCCACACTATATTTTAGTACTTGCTAACTTTTTATTCCATTTTATACGTCAAGAAATTTTTCCAACAATTTATTATTTCATATATTTAAGTCTAGAATCTGAATTGTGAGCAATAGTACATACAGAGAGTGGTGTAATCCACACTATATTTTAGTACTTGCTAAATTTTTATTCCATTTTATACGTCAAGAAATGTTTCCAACAATTTATTATTTCATATATTTAAGTCTAGAATCTGAATTGTGAGCAATAGTACATACAGAGAGTGGTGTAATCCACACTATATTTTAGTACTTGCTAAATTTTTATTCCATTTTATACGTCAAGAAATTTTTCCAACAATTTATTATTTCATATTCTGAATTGTGAGCAATAGTACATACAGAGAGTGATGGAATCCACACTATATTTTAGTACTTGCTAACTTTTTATTCCATTTTATACGTCAAGAAATTTTTCCAACAATTTATTATTTCATATATTTAAGTCTAGAATCTGAATTGTGAGCAATAGTACATACAGAGAGTGGTGTAATCCACACTATATTTTAGTACTTGCTAAATTTTTATTCCATTTTATACGTCAAGAAATTTTTCCAACAATTTATTATTTCATATATTTAAGTCTAGAATCTGAATTGTGAGCAATAGTACATACAGAGAGTGGTGTAATCCACACTATATTTTAGTACTTGCTAAATTTTTATTCCATTTTATACGTCAAGAAATTTTTCCAACAATTTATTATTTCATATTCTGAATTGTGAGCAATAGTACATACAGAGAGTGATGGAATCCACACTATATTTTAGTACTTGCTAACTTTTTATTCCATTTTATACGTCAAGAAATTTTTCCAACAATTTATTATTTCATATATTTAAGTCTAGAATCTGAATTGTGAGCAATAGTACATACAGAGAGTGGTGTAATCCACACTATATTTTAGTACTTGCTAAATTTTTTTTCCATTTTATACGTCAAGAAATTTTTCCAACAATTTATTATTTCATATTCTGAATTGTGAGCAATAGTACATACAGAGAGTGATGGAATCCACACTATATTTTAGTACTTGCTAACTTTTATTCCATTTTATACGTCAAGAAATTTTTCCAACAATTTATTATTTCATATATTTAAGTCTAGAATCTGAATTGTGAGCAATAGTACATACAGAGAGTGGTGTAATCCACACTATATTTTAGTACTTGCTAAATTTTTATTCCATTTTATACGTCAAGAAATTTTTCCAACAATTTATTATTTCATATATTTAAGTCTAGAATCTGAATTGTGAGCAATAGTACGTACAGAGAGTGGTGTAATCCACACTATATTTTAGTACTTGCTAAATTTTTATTCCATTTTATACGTTAAGAAATTTTTCCAACAATTTATTATTTCATATTCTGAATTGTGAGCAATAGTACATACAGAGAGTGATGGAATCCACACTATATTTTAGTACTTGCTAACTTTTTATTCCATTTTATACGTCAAGAAATTTTTCCAACAATTTTTTATTTCATATATTTAAGTCTAGAATCTGAATTGTGAGCAATAGTACATACAGAGAGTGGTGTAATCCACACTATATTTTAGTACTTGCTAAATTTTTATTCCATTTTATACGTCAAGAAATTTTTCCATCAATTTATTATTTCATATTCTGAATTGTGAGCAATAGTACATACAGAGAGTGATGGAATCCACACTATATTTTAGTACTTGCTAACTTTTTATTCCATTTTATACGTCAAGAAATTTTTCCAACAATTTATTATTTCATATATTTAAGTCTAGAATCTGAATTGTGAGCAATAGTACATACAGAGAGTGGTGTAATCCACACTATATTTTAGTACTTGCTAAATTTTTATTCCCTTTTATACGTCAAGAAATTTTTTCAACAATTTATTATTTCATATATTTAAGTCTAGAATCTGAATTGTGAGCAATAGTACATACAGAGAGTGATGGAATCCACACTTTATTTTAGTACTTGCTAAATTTTTATTCCATTTTATACGTCAAGAAATTTTTCCAACAATTTATTATTTCATATTCTGAATTGTGAGCAATAGTACATACAGAGAGTGATGGAATCCACACTATATTTTAGTACTTGCTAACTTTTTATTCCATTTTATACGTCAAGAAATTTTTCCAACAATTTATTATTTCATATATTTAAGTCTAGAATCTGAATTGTGAGCAATAGTACATACAGAGAGTGGTGTAATCCACACTATATTTTAGTACTTGCTAAATTTTTATTCCATTTTATACGTCAAGAAATTTTTCCAACAATTTATTATTTCATATATTTAAGTCTAGAATCTGAATTGTGAGCAATAGTACATACAGAGAGTGGTGTAATCCACACTATATTTTAGTACTTGCTAAATTTTTATTCCATTTTATACGTCAAGAAATTTTTCCAACAATTTATTATTTCATATTCTGAATTGTGAGCAATAGTACATACAGAGAGTGATGGAATCCACACTATATTTTAGTACTTGCTAACTTTTTATTCCATTTTATACTTTAAGAAATTTTTCCAACAATTTATTATTTCATATATTTAAGTGTAGAATCTGAATTGTGAGCAACAGTACATACAGAGAGTGATGTAATCCACACTATATTTTAGTACTTGCTAAATTTTTATTCCATTTTATACGTCAAGAAATTTTTCCAACAATTTATTATTTCATATTCTGAATTGTGAGCAATAGTACATACAGAGAGTGATGGAATCCACACTATATTTTAGTACTTGCTAACTTTTTATTCCATTTTATACTTTAAGAAATTTTTCCAACAATTTATTATTTCATATATTTAAGTGTAGAACCTGAATTGTGAGCAACAGTACATACAGAGAGTGATGTAATCCACACTATAATTTAGTACTTGCTAAATTTTTATTCCATTTTATACGTCAAGAAATTTTTCCAACAATTTATTATTTCATATATTTAAGTCTAGAATCTGAATTGTGAGCAATAGTACATACAGAGAGTGGTGTAATCCACACTATATTTTAGTACTTGCTAAATTTTTATTCCATTTTATACGTCAAGAAATTTTTCCAACAATTTATTATTTCATATATTTAAGTCTAGAATCTGAATTGTGAGCAATAGTACATACAGAGAGTGGTGTAATCCACACTATATTTTAGTACTTGCTAAATTTTTATTCCATTTTATACGTCAAGAAATTTTTCCAACAATTTATTATTTCATATATTTAAGTCTAGAATCTGAATTGTGAGCAATAGTACATACAGAGAGTGGTGTAATCCACACTATATTTTAGTACTTGCTAAATTTTTATTCCATTTTATACGTCAAGAAATTTTTCCAACAATTTATTATTTCATATTCTGAATTGTGAGCAATAGTACATACAGAGAGTGATGGAATCCACACTATATTTTAGTACTTGCTAACTTTTTATTCCATTTTATACGTCAAGAAATTTTTCCAACAATTTATTATTTCATATATTTAAGTCTAGAATCTGAATTGTGAGCAATAGTACATACAGAGAGTGGTGTAATCCACACTATATTTTAGTACTTGCTAAATTTTTTTTCCATTTTATACGTCAAGAAATTTTTCCAACAATTTATTATTTCATATTCTGAATTGTGAGCAATAGTACATACAGAGAGTGATGGAATCCACACTATATTTTAGTACTTGCTAACTTTTTATTCCATTTTATACGTCAAGAAATTTTTCCAACAATTTATTATTTCATATATTTAAGTCTAGAATCTGAATTGTGAGCAATAGTACATACAGAGAGTGGTGTAATCCACACTATATTTTAGTACTTGCTAAATTTTTATTCCATTTTATACGTCAAGAAATTTTTCCAACAATTTATTATTTCATATATTTAAGTCTAGAATCTGAATTGTGAGCAATAGTACGTACAGAGAGTGGTGTAATCCACACTATATTTTAGTACTTGCTAAATTTTTATTCCATTTTATACGTTAAGAAATTTTTCCAACAATTTATTATTTCATATTCTGAATTGTGAGCAATAGTACATACAGAGAGTGATGGAATCCACACTATATTTTAGTACTTGCTAACTTTTTATTCCATTTTATACGTCAAGAAATTTTTCCAACAATTTATTATTTCATATATTTAAGTCTAGAATCTGAATTGTGAGCAATAGTACATACAGAGAGTGGTGTAATCCACACTATATTTTAGTACTTGCTAAATTTTTATTCCATTTTATACGTCAAGAAATTTTTCCATCAATTTATTATTTCTTATTCTGAATTGTGAGCAATAGTACATACAGAGAGTGATGGAATCCACACTATATTTTAGTACTTGCTAACTTTTTATTCCATTTTATACGTCAAGAAATTTTTCCAACAATTTATTATTTCATATATTTAAGTCTAGAATCTGAATTGTGAGCAATAGTACATACAGAGAGTGGTGTAATCCACACTATATTTTAGTACTTGCTAAATTTTTATTCCCTTTTATACGTCAAGAAATTTTTCCAACAATTTATTATTTCATATATTTAAGTCTAGAATCTGAATTGTGAGCAATAGTACATACAGAGAGTGGTGTAATCCACACTATATTTTAGTACTTGCTAAATTTTTATTCCATTTTATACGTCAAGAAATTTTTCCAACAATTTATTATTTCATATTCTGAATTGTGAGCAATAGTACATACAGAGAGTGATGGAATCCACACTATATTTTAGTACTTGCTAACTTTTTATTCCATTTTATACGTCAAGAAATTTTTCCAACAATTTATTATTTCATATATTTAAGTCTAGAATCTGAATTGTGAGCAATAGTACATACAGAGAGTGGTGTAATCCACACTATATTTTAGTACTTGCTAAATTTTTATTCCATTTTATACGTCAAGAAATTTTTCCATCAATTTATTATTTCATATTCTGAATTGTGAGCAATAGTACATACAGAGAGTGATGGAATCCACACTATATTTTAGTACTTGCTAACTTTTTATTCCATTTTATACGTCAAGAAATTTTTCCAACAATTTATTATTTCATATATTTAAGTCTAGAATCTGAATTGTGAGCAATAGTACATACAGAGAGTGGTGTAATCCACACTATATTTTAGTACTTGCTAAATTTTTATTCCCTTTTATACGTCAAGAAATTTTTTCAACAATTTATTATTTCATATATTTAAGTCTAGAATCTGAATTGTGAGCAATAGTACATACAGAGAGTGGTGTAATCCACACTATATTTTAGTACTTGCTAAATTTTTATTCCATTTTATACGTCAAGAAATTTTTCCAACAATTTATTATTTCATATTCTGAATTGTGAGCAATAGTACATACAGAGAGTGATGGAATCCACACTATATTTTAGTACTTGCTAACTTTTTATTCCATTTTATACGTCAAGAAATTTTTCCAACAATTTATTATTTCATATATTTAAGTCTAGAATCTGAATTGTGAGCAATAGTACATACAGAGAGTGGTGTAATCCACACTATATTTTAGTACTTGCTAAATTTTTATTCCATTTTATACGTCAAGAAATTTTTCCAACAATTTATTATTTCATATATTTAAGTCTAGAATCTGAATTGTGAGCAATAGTACATACAGAGAGTGGTGTAATCCACACTATATTTTAGTACTTGCTAAATTTTTATTCCATTTTATACGTCAAGAAATTTTTCCAACAATTTATTATTTCATATTCTGAATTGTGAGCAATAGTACATACAGAGAGTGATGGAATCCACACTATATTTTAGTACTTGCTAACTTTTTATTCCATTTTATACTTTAAGAAATTTTTCCAACAATTTATTATTTCATATATTTAAGTGTAGAATCTGAATTGTGAGCAACAGTACATACAGAGAGTGATGTAATCCACACTATATTTTAGTACTTGCTAAATTTTTATTCCATTTTATACGTCAAGAAATTTTTCCAACAATTTATTATTTCATATTCTGAATTGTGAGCAATAGTACATACAGAGAGTGATGGAATCCACACTATATTTTAGTACTTGCTAACTTTTTATTCCATTTTATACTTAAGAAATTTTTCCAACAATTTATTATTTCATATATTTAAGTGTAGAACCTGAATTGTGAGCAACAGTACATACAGAGAGTGATGTAATCCACACTATAATTTAGTACTTGCTAAATTTTTATTCCATTTTATACGTCAAGAAATTTTTCCAACAATTTATTATTTCATATATTTAAGTCTAGAATCTGAATTGTGAGCAATAGTACATACAGAGAGTGGTGTAATCCACACTATATTTTAGTACTTGCTAAATTTTTATTCCATTTTATACGTCAAGAAATTTTTCCAACAATTTATTATTTCATATATTTAAGTCTAGAATCTGAATTGTGAGCAATAGTACATACAGAGAGTGGTGTAATCCACACTATATTTTAGTACTTGCTAAATTTTTATTCCATTTTATACGTCAAGAAATTTTTCCAACAATTTATTATTTCATATTCTGAATTGTGAGCACTAGTACATACAGAGAGTAATGGAATCCACACTATATTTTAGTACTTGCTAACTTTTTATTCCATTTTATACGTCAAGAAATTTTTCCAACAATTTATTATTTCATATATTTAAGTCTAGAATCTGAATTGTGAGCAATAGTACATACAGAGAGTGGTGTAATCCACACTATATTTTAGTACTTGCTAAATTTTTATTCCATTTTATACATCAAGAAATTTTTCCAACAATTTATTATTTCATATTCTGAATTGTGAGCAATAGTACATACAGAGAGTAATGGAATCCACACTATATTTTAGTACTTGCTAACTTTTTATTCCATTTTATACGTCAAGAAATTTTTCCAACAATTTATTATTTCATATATTTAAGTCTAGAATCTGAATTGTGAGCAATAGTACATACAGAGAGTGGTGTAATCCACACTATATTTTACTACTTGCTAAATTTTTATTCCATTTTATACGTCAAGAAATTTTTCCAACAATTTATTATTTCATATATTTAAGTCTAGAATCTGAATTGTGAGCAATAGTACATACAGAGAGTGGTGTAATCCACACTATATTTTAGTACTTGCTAAATTTTTATTCCATTTTATACGTCAAGAAATTTTTCCAACAATTTATTATTTCATATTCTGAATTGTGAGCAATAGTACATACAGAGAGTAATGGAATCCACACTATATTTTAGTACTTGCTAACTTTTTATTCCATTTTATACGTCAAGAAATTTTTCCAACAATTTATTATTTCATATATTTAAGTCTAGAATCTGAATTGTGAGCAATAGTACATACAGAGAGTGGTGTAATCCACACTATATTTTAGTACTTGCTAAATTTTTATTCCATTTTATACGTCAAGAAATTTTTCCAACAATTTATTATTTCATATTCTGAATTGTGAGCAATAGTACATACAGAGAGTAATGGAATCCACACTATATTTTAGTACTTGCTAACTTTTTATTCCATTTATACGTCAAGAAATTTTTCCAACAATTTATTATTTCATATATTTAAGTCTAGAATCTGAATTGTGAGCAATAGTACATACAGAGAGTGGTGTAATCCACACTATATTTTAGTACTTGCTAAATTTTTATTCCATTTTATACGTCAAGAAATTTTTCCAACAATTTATTATTTCATATATTTAAGTCTAGAATCTGAATTGTGAGCAATAGTACATACAGAGAGTGGTGTAATCCACACTATATTTAGTACTTGCTAAATTTTTATTCCATTTTATACGTCAAGAAATTTTTCCAACAATTTATTATTTCATATTCTGAATTGTGAGCAATAGTACATACAGAGAGTAATGGAATCCACACTATATTTTAGTACTTGCTAACTTTTTATTCCATTTTATACGTCAAGAAATTTTTCCAACAATTTATTATTTCATATATTTAAGTCTAGAATCTGAATTGTGAGCAATAGTACATACAGAGAGTGGTGTAATCCACACTATATTTTAGTACTTGCTAAATTTTTATTCCATTTTATACGTCAAGAAATTTTTCCATCAATTTATTATTTCATATTCTGAATTGTGAGCAATAGTACATACAGAGAGTAATGGAATCCACACTATATTTTAGTACTTGCTAACTTTTTATTCCATTTTATACGTCAAGAAATTTTTCCAACAATTTATTATTTCATATATTTAAGTCTAGAATCTGAATTGTGAGCAATAGTACATACAGAGAGTGGTGTAATCCACACTATATTTTAGTACTTGCTAAATTTTTATTCCATTTTATACGTCAAGAAATTTTTCCAACAATTTATTATTTCATATATTTAAGTCTAGAATCTGAATTGTGAGCAATAGTACATACAGAGAGTGGTGTAATCCACACTATATTTTAGTACTTGCTAAATTTTTATTCCATTTTATACGTCAAGAAATTTTTCCAACAATTTATTATTTCATATTCTGAATTGTGAGCAATAGTACATACAGAGAGTAATGGAATCCACACTATATTTTAGTACTTGCTAACTTTTTATTCCATTTTATACGTCAAGAAATTTTTCCAACAATTTATTATTTCATATATTTAAGTCTAGAATCTGAATTGTGAGCAATAGTACATACAGAGAGTGGTGTAATCCACACTATATTTTAGTACTTGCTAAATTTTTATTCCATTTTATACGTCAAGAAATTTTTCCAACAATTTATTATTTCATATATTTAAGTCTAGAATCTGAATTGTGAGCAATAGTACATACAGAGAGTGGTGTAATCCACACTATATTTTAGTACTTGCTAAATTTTTATTCCATTTTATACGTCCAGAAATTTTTCCAACAATTTATTATTTCATATTCTGAATTGTGAGCAATAGTACATACAGAGAGTGATGGAATCCACACTATATTTTAGTACTTGCTAGCTTTTTATTCCATTTTATACTTCAAGAAATTTTTCCAAGAATTTATTATTTCATATATTTAAGTGTAGAATCTGAATTGAGAGCAACAGTACATACAGAGAGTGATGGAATCCACACTATATTTTAGTACTTGCTAACTTTTTATTCCATTTTATACGTCAAGAAATTTTTCCAACAATTTATTATTTCATATTCTGAATTGTGAGCAATAGTACATACAGAGAGTAATGGAATCCACACTATATTTTAGTACTTGCTAACTTTTTATTCCATTTTATACGTCAAGAAATTTTTCCAACAATTTATTATTTCATATATTTAAGTCTAGAATCTGAATTGTGAGCAATAGTACATACAGAGAGTGGTGTAATCCACACTATATTTTAGTACTTGCTAAATTTTTATTCCATTTTATACGTCAAGAAATTTTTCCAACAATTTATTATTTCATATATTTAAGTCTAGAATCTGAATTGTGAGCAATAGTACATACAGAGAGTGGTGTAATCCACACTATATTTTAGTACTTGCTAAATTTTTATTCCATTTTATACGTCAAGAAATTTTTCCAACAATTTATTATTCATATTCTGAATTGTGAGCAATAGTACATACAGAGAGTGATGGAATCCACACTATATTTTAGTACTTGCTAGCTTTTTATTCCATTTTATACTTCAAGAAATTTTTCCAAGAATTTATTATTTCATATATTTAAGTGTAGAATCTGAATTGAGAGCAACAGTACATACAGAGAGTGATGGAATCCACACTATATTTTAGTACTTGCTAACTTTTTATTCCATTTTATACGTCAAGAAATTTTTCCAACAATTTATTATTTCATATTCTGAATTGTGAGCAATAGTACATACAGAGAGTAATGGAATCCACACTATATTTTAGTACTTGCTAACTTTTTATTCCATTTTATACGTCAAGAAATTTTTCCAACAATTTATTATTTCATATATTTAAGTCTAGAATCTGAATTGTGAGCAATAGTACATACAGAGAGTGGTGTAATCCACACTATATTTTAGTACTTGCTAAATTTTTATTCCATTTTATACGTCAAGAAATTTTTCCAACAATTTATTATTTCATATATTTAAGTCTAGAATCTGAATTGTGAGCAATAGTACATACAGAGAGTGGTGTAATCCACACTATATTTTAGTACTTGCTAAATTTTTATTCCATTTTATACGTCAAGAAATTTTTCCAACAATTTATTATTTCATATTCTGAATTGTGAGCAATAGTACATACAGAGAGTGATGGAATCCACACTATATTTTAGTACTTGCTAGCTTTTTATTCCATTTTATACTTCAAGAAATTTTTCCAAGAATTTATTATTTCATATATTTAAGTGTAGAACCTGAATTGAGAGCAACAGTACATACAGAGAGTGATGGAATCCACACTATATTTTAGTACTTGCTAACTTTTTATTCCATTTTATACGTCAAGAAATTTTTCCATCAATTTATTATTTCATATTCTGAATTGTGAGCAATAGTATATACAGAGAGTGGTGTAATCCACATTATATTTTAGTACTTGATGAATTTTACTCCATTTTATAAGTCAAGATATTTTTCCAACAATTTATTGTTTCATATGATAAAGTGTGACGTCCAGTGGCACAGTGGTGAAAAGCATCAAGCTGCCACCCCACAGGTCCAGGGTTCGACCCTGCGACTGAGTAAGGTCGACTCATGCCTTTCATCCCTTGAGTGGGTTGATAAAATGAGGACCAAGCATGCTTGGGAATTAACTGTGGGGTCCCGTGTCGGGTTGACCACCTGGCCGAGACATGCTGTATGGCACCCCAAGCCCACGGTCTTGAATGCGGAAATGGGCACCGCAGGCCTTCGTCCACAGTGCTGAAAAGCAGTTCGGACTGATGTGCCATGAGTGGTTAAAAGCATCAAGCTGACACCACACAGGTCCAGGTTTCGACCCTGCGACTGGGTAAGGTCGACTCATGCCTTTCATCCCTTGAGTGGGTCGATAAAATGAGGACCAAGTATGCTTGGGAATTAACTGTGGGGGTTCCGTGTCGGGTTGACCACCTGACCGAGACATGCTGTATGGCACCCCAAGCCCACGGTCATGAAAGCGGAGATGGGCACCGCAGGCCTTCGTCCACAGTGCTGAAAAGCAATTCGGACTGATGTGCCATGAGTTGGTTATGATAAAGTCTAAATATCTTAATTTTGAAAAATTGTACATACATAGAGGGATGTAATTTTTAAAATCATTGGTGTTGGGTTTATCCGTCTTATATTTTACTCTGTTTTGAAGTAATGGAATTTCACATTTTTTAATCACTATGTTATAGAATCAGCCTTATAGTGAATTTTGAAACGATTAAAATTGTTTTGGCTGAGCTCCCACTACCCCTTAACAACATACTTTTATGATGGCAGGTAATGGTAACATTCCTTTCATATGTTACTTTTAGTTGAGTTGTTTTGCGAAAGAAAATATAAAACTAAAAGCGACCATGCTGGTCGCGCAGCGGCTAGTTTAAAGAAATTCTTCTGAGCAAGTTTTCACAAGCTCACAAAGATGGGTTTCATCATACACACTACACATTACTCAGGTTTGAAAAATGAATGTATCAAATTTATGTTTATAAATTTATCAAATTATGTTAATAAATTTTATACTGGGGAAGTACAAATTTTTTGGGTTAATTATTAAAGTAGTACTGTTCTACATACTATAATCTCATTCTAAATTTAAAAAAAACAAACGGGAACCTTAGATCGAATGGAAAAATGATTTAGCTTTAATGGTTGGTATTAATGTTATCTTAACTTTCAAATTTGAGTAAATGTATCTTATTACAAAATGAGGTTTTGTTCTAACAAGTAAACTTGTGATTCATATTCAAATTTTTAGGTAATAACAAAGATCAGTATTTGGTAATACCTAAAAATACATAAGGCAAAACTGGAAAAAATACTAGAAATATGAAGGCAAAAAAATAATAATAATAATAAAAGTGAAAGGGTTGATATCAGAGGTTAATCGTCAATGAAATAAATAATAAAAATAAGCATATAAACGAAAGGGTCCTACGCAAAACTTTGAAAAACTGCCGGCGGTCCGATTCTGGTAGAATGCTGGCATGATGCCCGGACCTACGGCAAATTGCTGTTTACGAGATGGGTAGATGACGGTATGTCGACACCAATTATTGCTCCCGTAACCGGCCCGTCAACCTCCGGTTACGCTCCGGCTATCTGTCCGCATCGATGGCTTAATCTCGGCTGCCTAACGGTTCGCAGTCGGATGAACGATGGCTCGAATCCTACCGGAAGCGGCCCAGCAGTCGACAGGGTAGTCGCGGGCGAGAGGACACAGCCGTGACGGAAACGATACTGACCTAATGCGCCGGCCCGGCAGTGGTGAAATCGGCTGGCCGGAACCTTCCGACCCCGGACCCGATGCCTCTGTGTTTGTTGGGCCAGTAATAGCGTTATTGATCTGACGTGCCATGAAAATTAAGATATCCTCGTTCCATGACACAACAGTGTTAAGTGAATATTTATATATTTCAGTTGCTAAGCTAAATTTTTGGGGCAGTCCGTGAGACAGAACTACTACATCAGTTTACATAATTATGGTCTTAAACGAAAGGTTTTAACCCTTAAACCATTGAGTTTTAACCTGCCGGTTCTTCCCCCAGCGTTTATTTTAAGTGCGTTTCGGATGATGCGCGTTTTGAAGGAACGTTCGAAAACGCTAGTTCAATACAGTTAAGTTATTCAAATCAAAATAAATAGTACAAAATAAGTGAAAAATAAAATTTTTAATAATATATATATAAGTATATATATATATACATATATATATAATGTACAGATTCTTTTGTTCATAAATTTCTTATGGTATGATATATTTTAAAGCAAGGTGACATGCTGTGACGAATTAAAATAATTCGCACAATTAAAATATACGCAGCACATGGCTGGAATTTGTCGCAACTGACCGACACGCCCTCCTTTAACGTATAACAGGTGACAGCGAGCTGGAACGAAAGGAACACAAAGCGGTTGGAAAAACGGAATATGCAAAAAGGAAACGAGTCAAGAGACTGAGTCAAAATTTAGCGAGGGTATCCTTAGGGAATTCGTAGGAGCCGAAACTCTGAAGGAACCAAATAAATTACTCTGTAAGAATAGAGAGGAATTTCGGTCAGGCGAAAGGCCGGAACTTGCGTTTTGTAACAGGATTGAAACAGGTATTGAGGGAAGTTCCCCTGCAACCGTTTTTCAGGGATCTAATTCTGACCAGAGGGAAACTGGTTTCGTGAAACCGCACTCACTTTTGACGAAGGCGAGTTCAGAGTCTTTTGTGGGCATTTCTTTCCAAGTGGGAGGTTTAGGAAAAGTCATTGTTGAACCTCCAAGCCAGAGGAGGATCGCTAATCCGCCCAACCTGGATTGTCAGGTTTCGACGGAGTTGAAGGAAAACGTGAACAATAGGGTCGAGCGTGGTATATCCCCCCAGGACAATGGAATGACCAGATGTTTCAATGGTGACTCTCCGAAAGGGAAGTTGCGTAAAACTGAGACAGCCAAAAATGTCGAGTCCCAAGGGGTAAATGAAAAACTGAAAGAGGAACTCAATAAGCTATTATTAGGAACTCGAGGGCGACGCGGGAGGCGTGAGGAAAAGTTGTTCTGGGCTTATGAAAGCTCAAAATTTGGAAATGAAAGTAAATTAGCCAAGAAGGCGCAAATTTGTCTAAGACTTATGCAAAAGAGAAAGTTGAGGAAATTTTCTAAGATAAAGGGAACGGTTGACTTACCGAGACCCAGTGAAAAGTTTTCTTGGGCTCTTCAGAACAAGTGGGATGTGAGTCAGAAAGTTACATCCAAATTTAAATGGTGTAGATTCGAGAAATTCGAACCTTTCAAACGAAATTCTTAGGGTCAAATGTAGATATAATAATCTAGGTAATCCGTGTGAATAGGAAACCTAGGAATTTAATCGTATTACTGTGTTGGATTTTTTGTGTTGTTAATTGAATTTTAAATTGCTTATTTTTATGTAGGGAAATTACTTAATAATGTGTCCAATTATATAACTGTTCTGTTTTTGTTAAAAATAATGAGACGGTTTTTGGAAACGCCGCTAGGCTTTCCGAAGGGAATTTAGTTTAAATGACTTGTATATGGGATGTTTTACTAGAAAAGAAACATACACGAATTTTGGTTAGTGATAGATTTCTTCAACGGAAATTAGTTAAAAGGATTTGTATTTTGCTATAATTCTCTGAAAAGGAAATTGAACGCAGACTGTTTGAGCAGGATACTGTCAGAATAAAAGAGTAATTTAATAATGTGTAATCAATTGAATAATTTAAGAATTTTTAATTAATTGACTAATTTAGTAGTGTATAATTATATAATAGTGTTGCAAATAATGTTTTTTTTAAGTTTTTAAGTACTTAATTTTGTAATTTTAAAGATTAAATTATGATTGCCTCTAATGATGTTGTCAGGTGAGCCATGTTAACCCTTGTTTCCAGATTTTGCCTGCAAGACAAAATCTCCCCAACGGGGGAGGGATTGTGACGAATTAAAATAATTCGCACAATTAAAATATACGCAGCACATGGCTGGAATTTGTCGCAACTGACCGACACGCCCTCCTTTAACGTATAGCAGGTGACAGCGAGCTGGAACGAAAGGAACACAAAGCGGTTGGAAAAACGTGACATCTTGGCGGAACAGAAATTCGCCACGGTGCTCCAGATTAATGGCGCAGGACCACCGGGAAACCACGGACATTTCAACCTTGCCTGCCAGCAAATCGAAAAGTCTAGAATGACATCACGATTAGCAGAGCCAATAGGAGACGAGTTCTCTGGACGGAGCGAGAGAGTCCAAAATTAGACGGGGCGAGGAAAAGTCAGTTAGCGACCTGCTAGGCTGTGGTAGACTCCTCCGACCATCCAGGGTCGAAAGAAAAAGGCTATACGCGGACTTGCGTAGTTGGCGGCTTATTTCTCACGAAGAGAACTTTTAGCTTCGGCTAGGAAGCTTGGGTACAGTTCAACGAAATCATCAAGGCCGGATCATCCTGATCCTATAAAGTGCCTAGCAGGCATCCGCCCTGCAGGGAGTGAAAATCGAGGGACTTGCTCTAATTTCAACGAACTATTCGATGATATTGAATTAGCGAAACTCCAAGTGGTAACTCCTCCTAACGGACTCAGTCGTCATTTTAGAGGACTTTCATTGACTACGTAACGGATCTTCAATCTCCAAATTTTCTCCTCCGAATTGAAATAAATTCGTCGATTTTAATTTATTTGGCTGTGATTTTTTGTTGAGTCGATTGCTACCTCGATCAACGCGTTACAATGCATAAACGCACTTTAGTCTTTACACCATATAGTCAATTCATCACTTAGTTCACTATAGTCATTTCATCAAATAAATCTGAATAATCACTCTCGGAATCACTTGAAATGTCAGTTCAAATAGCCCTTAGCTTTCGAAAACCAAAATTCCCGCCATTTTATACTGCAGGTATTTTCAAAATAATCACCTAAAAATATACTAGAAATTGTATTTGAATGCCATTGTGTTGCCATCTATTGATGAATGAAAAAAAACAAATTTAAAACGCGTTAAACGCTTTTGTAACGTGCAAAACATTGGAAAAGCCAGATAGACGCGTCCATAACTCTGGGGTAAAGACTCTGATGAACGCTGTTAGGAAAAGTAATTATAAAACATTTTCCCCGCACTTAGAGAAAAACTTCAATACACTAAATTTCTATATCGACCTGATATATGCAGGCAAACAAAGATACTAATAACGGACACACTCTTTACCGCCCAAACAAAGAATCAACTCCAACTGGCAAACGAAATCATTTTCTGATTTACCTGGGTAGTTCACAAGTACTTTAAAACGGCAACTATATAGTAATCCAACTCAAATAAAAGGAGATACATCATTATATAATATCCTTTATAAAGACATAAAAATTGACGCGCCGTACATGACTAAACTTACGGAGCGCTTTCTCCGTGTTAACACATTCTCAGCAAAAAAGATGCGACGTTATTTCTGCACAGCAAGCTAAAATTATATAAAATATCACAAAAAAGGGAAAAAACAAGGAGTTCTAATTTAGGATACATAACGCCATCTAGGGCCATTAGTGTCCTTTAAAGTTCTGTTTCGCAACACTCCCACCTTTTTGATTTGTAGAGGAATAAATCAAAAATCAAATTATGGAGCCCTTGGTAAAGGAACACACTTCCAGTGGGTATAATTTGCGCACAGGGCGAATCCGTATACCATTTTTGGTCTTGACTTTGACCACTCTTGTGCGGCCATCTCTGCCGGTACAAAGTTCTTGAACTCGAGTGACTGGTCAGTGAATCCTTTTAAGGTTCTCCGAACCTAATAACACTATGTTTCCGACATTTATTTCACAGTCCTTCTGCCCACGTTCCTGCACTAGCTGTCCAAGATACTTCTTGAGAAACTGACTGCGGAACTGTTCCCGAAGTTCTTGGCAAAAACGTTGTCGAACTAGAGTTTGCTTTTATCTGTAAAATCTAAGTCAGCGGTACGAATTCTTTAATGTCCTTCAAAAACATTGATGGTGTCGACGGAAAAGGGTCTTCAAAGTCATTGGAAATATAAGTGAGGGGTCGACAATTTATTACCGCTTTCTTATAGTGCATCTGGCGGCAATTATCCAAAATTCCTCTCGGATTATGACAGTGAGAATTTGTATTCCAGCATGGGAATTTCTTAAACGATATTCTCTTATTAAACATTCAACAATATGATGCTTAGAAGGTAGCAATATAGAGTATCCAAAAGCATAATTATCGTCCCGTTCGACAATTTTTGTCTTTACTTTTCTCAGGCCACTCTCAGGCCCGAGGTTGGAAGCGTGATCTCGCTGCATTAAAATGCCCTGGATTACGCTTCCAACCTCGGGCAAACTCTCCATCTGAAGCAGTAAAAGAAGTGTTTCCTTAGCTTCCTGAACCTCGGAAGCTGAGAGACGGTTCTTTATTCACCATTTGCCTTTGGCAGTTTTCGATTAATCTTTTTACCCAACATAAAACTCTTACAATTTTTGAAAAATTGGAGAATCTCTCAAACCATTTAATCTTTTTCCGGAATTACCGTTACATTTATATTTGCATTTAAATTTACTCCTTTCTTGCACTCAGAAAAACTAATGTCTCATCTGGTTTAACACCGAGTGTTGGTCAATTATCTTTAGGCTCTTTTAGCCAAATAGGTCCTTTCCACCAACCAAGCTCAGAAAACTGAAGAGGCGAACAACCTGGGGAAGGCAAGTCAGCCGGGTTTGATTGACCTGGAACATGTGACCACTCACTTACATTAGTGACAGAACAAATTTCCCCATAGATAATTTCTTTTAATACAAGATTAGGCTGTGGTGGAATCGGTCCAAAAATGTTTTGGGATGTCATTTGGTGAAAGCGCCTCCGTCACATATTTGGAAAGGCGCACACTCAAGACACACGCCAGAAGTTCTAGGCGAGGAATGGTAATCTTCTTTAGGGGGGCGAATCTAGATTTAGCCGCTACAAAATTTACGAATATTTCTCCATTGTGTTCAAACCTCAAAAAAATGACGGTAGCATAGGCATATTGGCTAGCATCAGAAAACACATGTAGTGACCAGGAACTTTTATCACCGAACCCTATTCGCCGCGGTATTTTCAAGGTAGAAAGAATTTTCAAATTACTATACCACTTTAAACATTTTATTTTCATATTCTCTGGTAACGAAGTATCCCAGTCCACTTTTATTGCCCAAATTTCCTTCAGTAATAGCTTTGCTGGCAATATAAAGGTGTTAAAAAACCCAGTGGGCCAAAAATGGTCTGTGTTCCAGACAGGACTTCTCTTTTAGACAAGTTTTTTTTTAAAGTGATGTAGTTCTAATGCCAATAGAAAGGTTATCCTCTTCTCTGTCCCAAATAACCCCTAACACTGGCACGGGATCCTTTAATGTGAATTCTGTCTTCAAATACACCGGTATCAAAGCAACATCTTCTCTAATGGACCAAAGATCCACAAATCCATTTTTGCTTCGGCTAGAATTTCAGTAGAATATTTCATAAAATCCACGAGCTCTCTCTAGTTATCTACAGAAGTTACACAATTATCGATGTAAAAAGACCTATCTAATATCTGGGTGATAAGCTTTTGTTCTGTTGGTACAGGTGACAAATGAAACGCAATAACTCCCCCTAATAAGAACGAGCTGGATGTCACTCCAAAAACTATCCTGCTATGGGGAAATACTTTAAGGACATCCTCTTTCTCCCACGATAAAAATCTCACAAAATCCCTATCTTGTTTTCTCAACTCTATCTGTAAAAAAGCACGTCTAGTATCAGAGGTAACCCCAATGCATTTTTCTCTAAACATCAGCAAAATTCAAGGGATTTCTTCAATGAAGTTGGGTAATTTAAATAAACAATCATTAAAAGGGAGGGTTATCTGTTAACTGACGCGACGCGTCAAAAACAGGTCTTATCTTAGTCGTGCTACTATCTGGTTTGAACACGGGGTGATGTGGGAGGTAGTGTCCCTTAGAATTACGTTCAGCATCTGGCACTGCTTCAATTACACCCTCATCCATCCATTCTTTAAAAACCTTATTGTAACCCTCATATTTGTTCAGAGACTTACGTCTTCGTGTGACACTGAACAATCTTTTTTCGTCCACATGGTGATTTGATGGCAACTCTACATTATACCCCAACCAAGATAAACCCACACATTAGCGACCATCTTCGTTTCTTGTGAGGGAATTCAAAAATTGTTCACGGGCAATTTCTTCCTCGGCAGTTTTCGTCAAGTTCTGCTAAGCATCTAATATTCCGATCGTCTCTAAATTCTATAGATCGGAAATTTTAAAGTCCCGGACTGCTAAACAACCCAACAATGATGCACTTTGATCTTTAGGCCGTCTGCACACGGATCAACTCAAAAGAAACTGATAACTGACTCCAATCACAAACCAGTCCGTGATGAGTCGTAACCTATGTAATTGAATGGAGCCACGCACACGGCGCAACTGGTTACAAACCCGTCAGCAACGCGTTTGTAATCAGTCGCAGGCAACTCAACGTGTCGAGTCACTAGCAACTTCAGTCGCCAGTTTCTCTTGCGTTGTGCGTGTTATTACAATTTCTATGTTACAGCCGCTCTTTTGGAAAGCTGCCAAATGACGTACACGAGAGTCACGTGACTTCTGACTAGCGATGAAATGAAATTCTAACGTTTTTTGTTGTATGGAATATGTGCGCTCATATGTACAGTCCATTTTTAAACGATTGATCAAAGACAATCTATTTTGACAATTTTTTAAAATAAATTAATTTCTGTTAATAATTTAACTAAAAAATGCCCGGAATAATGATGTTCTTCTTTTCATGACAGGTCGCAAACTATTGATTTGAATCACTTTTGAGTAGGCCCGTGTGCGGAGCCGCATCTCTAACGAGTTTGCAACCGATAAGCAATTCCAATCGCTAACCAGTTCAGTTTCCTTTGAGTCGCTCCGTGTGCAGATGGCCATAGATGTAGAAAAATCATCATAGGTACCACAAACGACCCAACCTAATTTTGTACAAACCGCAGTCAATCCTCCTTTTAATTGCTTTACGAGTCCCGTGAGAATTTTTCCATAAATATCACTGCTAATGAGCTTTTTACTCTATTTTAGGACAATCTGACAACCAAATTTTGTTATGCTTTAACTCTTTTAATATTAGACCTTTCGATACACGCAGTATGTCACCACAAATTACATTCTGATCTAAAAAGTCAAACTCTAAATCTGGGTATTTATGCTGACTCAAGGAAGGGGGCAATGCTGGTCTGCCTATATGGCGCCACCATAATAAAATGGCCTGCAAAACTGCGGTGAATTATAGGCGACAAGTGCCTCCGCATTGGGAGAAAAAAAAATGCTGACTCAAGAAACACAACTTTACTCGATATTTATTGTGCAGTTTTGGATCGGTTCTAGCACCCCCAAATAAAGTATGAGCTACTGTTTCCTTAGAAACTATTGGTAAACCTAACTCCACTGCCAGTGTCTCCAAAATATAAGATTTCTGTGACCCACTATCTAACAGTACTCTAACGTTTCTTGTCCCCCGCAACATCATTAACGCAACTTCCGCGGTACACATTTGTCCGGCAGTAGCCGTTTATATATTTTCAGTTACTGGCTTCTCTGTTGAAAATTCCCCTGAGCACGTTCGTAACGGTCTAAGGGTTAATCTATAGATGCGTCAAATTTGGTTTTTGTAACCGCAATCTCTATTAATTAGCGATAATTGACAATTGGTATTGCAAGATACGTCTCTTGACGCAATGTAAGAAACATCAATGTTTCGCATACGACTAAAATCTTTGAACTTGGACTCTAAATGTAATTGGCTTGGTCATACAAGTATGGGGATATAAGTTACCGCAGGTCTATGGAGTTAACCTCCTTGATACCTAAACCGAAAAGTAGCATATCAGTATGATTTTGCGAACTGTCGTGTTGCCTATACTATCAGTTTAGTGACAGGATGATTTATAATCAAGATAATACTTGGCCACACCAAGAGCATTTTTCTCGGGAATTTCTTTATGGTATTGTATCTACTCCATGTTCTTTCATGTTCATTATAAATTCCAATGCCAATTATGATAATACTAGCTGAAAACCCGCACTTCGCATTCAAATTAAATACAACACTTAATGTATGCAATTAATGCCAAAAAATAAATATATATATTATATATATTTATAATAAATACGGCGATCAATGTATACAATTGATGTAAAACAAAAACAAAAAAAATATATTTATAAAAAAATCGTAAGGGATATTTTTATAGACAAAATAATGTAGAAGAAAATATTCAAATTAAATCTAATAGTACATACTAAAAATATAGTACAGTTAATATAGCACAGTTTGAGGAACATAATATCTTTTACTGTATTTTAATATTTTTTTTGGATAATGTCCAATCATTTGCCGCATTAGCAAGAAAAAAAATATTTTTTTGTTTATTTAATTGTTATGCACGTGACGATAAATTTATTTAAAGTACCAGAAAAAGAAATCACGTGATCAGCATTTAATAAATTAAATTCTAAAAATGAATCTTCCCTAAAAATCATTAAATGGAGGTAAAGATTCCCTAAAAATCATTAAATGGAGGTAAAGATTCAAAAAAGATTTCATTTTAAAGGAATCTTTAGGATCTTTCTCGTGATATAAATTTTATAACCCTCAAATTATTATTTTAAATGAAAACTTGAAAAAAGTTACTAAAACAGCTTAAAAATTTAATTTAAAAAAATCTAAGAAGAATTTTTCGAAAATTTTTCTTAGTGCACCCCTACACTATAAGAAGAATCGCCATGAAAAATTTCAGCACTTTAGGTCCAGTGGTTTGCTCTGTGCGTTGTATGTCAGTGAGTCAGTCAGTGAGTCAGTTACGGAACTGTTTTTTATATATAGAGATTACGGCCATGTTAATTAGCCTGATACAGTGAGAGTTTAAATACATTTTGTGTGTTAATGTATGTTAGGGTTTCTGTAGACGTGTGAGGGGTGTCGAATTTCAACTAACACATACAGAACACTTGTGGAAACATAAACAGTAAAAAGATGCCTTCTTAATAATCTATAATCACCTAAAAAGGGGCTGGCTACATACATTTCGATCTATTGAAAATAGATTATCGTCAGGCCGAAGAGCTCTGGTGTGATTGCTGCAAAATCGAAAGTGGTTCAGTGGTAAACTCAAAGAATAATGAAAAAAAATTGTGCGGTCGGGGGACCCCGTCAGGAACGTTATTTTTTCAACTCTAAACGTATATACACACATATATATATATATCCGTTATTAGCCACACACCATTCCACTTCTACACTTCCATCTATATCCAGAAATTTGAACGCTTTGTATAATGTAATATATATGTATATATATATTATATATATAAATATACATATGTATATATATATATATATATATATACATGTATATACATACATATATATGTATATAGATATTATACATATTATAATATATATATACTGCGCTATTCCCAGAATGAGTGGGAATAGAAACGGCCAGCGCTTGTGCGGGGATTTGAACCAGAGACTTCTCGCTCCGTAGTGCGATAGTCCGATGCGATAACCATTCAGCCACAGAGTCCTTGAGAAAAAGCTCTTATGAAGGGGGCATAACGCTTTTTCGTTACGTGACGATTCCTGCCAGTTCACTCTACTGTAAGCCGCGTAAAAGAACTTCGATCCAATAATCAGATGTAGGGCTATAAACATAACATACAAAATAAATGGCGAAAATAAGAGTTAAAAACCCAATCAAGAATACGAGTATCAAGCTCGTTCGAAATAGCACTTCTTCTGGCATATCAAAATATTCTTCTATTTACTCCTATAGTACTTCAAGTAGAGAATGTGCGAGCTTTTCTCAGTCAAACAACGCCACCAAATGCCGTCTACAATCATGCAAACACAGTAGCGCTACCTAACTGAAACTTTCTCGACATGATTGTCACTATGAACAATTCAGAAATCTGAAAATCACTGAAATATTAGATATAAATAAGGGAACCGAGAATTCTAGAAGAAAACAACGGGGAAGGTTCGAATTCACGGAAAGGATGTTTTATGACCCCCCACCCAGACTATACAGAGAACACACACGTAAACGAAGCTAACAGGTAAAGTAAGAAAACTAGAAAAGGCGGTAAAACAGAGCCGAGAAGGCGTAATAGTAAAGGATAGTAAGAATTAAAGGACCATAGGACCATAGGACCATAGGAACATATGATTAACTGTGTTACCTAGGACATCGCCTTCTAACAGAGATATTTCATGAGGTTGACTACGGAGAGCGAAAGTTCCACCGAAATGAGAAAAGGAATGTTCGTTTTTCTAATATCTTCGGAAGCATAATTTGCAACACAAAAGTGAAGCAGAGAGTCTTATTGTCAGAGCTTTGGAGGGTGAAATGAAGAGTTCAAATGGACGTCTCCAGGATCTTCGTGTTGCTTCTCTGGTGGAGGCGGAGTCAATAGCTGTCTGAAAGCTGGTTTTCAGTTGGCAGGTAGAGAGAGGAGGAAGAAAAGAGTTTTAATAGAGAGATAAGGTTCAGAATCCGTGAGTTCTAAAACAAGGAAATCGAGCAAATCCAAAAGGATTTACTCAGAGACAAATAATAAGTGCTAGAAGGAAGTTTACGGATTGTAAAAATAGCTTTTGTATTATTATATAAAAATTAATAGTTTTTAGCCTTGGCAAAGCCAAGTATAGTTTTATAAAAATTTTATATCTTATTTAAATGACGAGACAAAGAATTTTAAGACGAAAGACTCAGAATGGCACGAGGCCAATTCCTGTTAGTGGGGGAATTAAAGGAATAAAGCGAAATTGGTTAAATACGTCAAAAATTGAAGGAAAAGAGTGAATAGATTAATTGCATGCAAATATATTTACAGGCAGTAGATAAAAATAATGTAGACATATCGTCTGCATTATCTTAAGTAAACTTATATTTTATTTAGTTAAGGTTTAATAAGACTTATCAATTAACGATGAATTAATGTGCCGAATTACAACAAAATATTTTCATGTTATGAAGGTTTCTGCAACGAGAGCATAATATATATATATATATATATATATAGCAAGTCTATCATTAGCCAATAGACTTAACACTGTAGATGAGTAATAATTAGTAGCCCTTACATTAGTAAATGAAACAAAAGCACAGTGTTTCTGAAGCGATATTACAAGTAATATCTTTGCAGTTTGACTCAGCTTTCCATTCTAAATATATTTGTTTTCTGATGTTAAACTTCCCCCCCCCCTACTTTCATTTATGTTCTTTCTTATCTGCACTTCTGCAGCTGACCCTATGCACTGTTATAATAATTTGGTGTTCAAGAGTGAGTGGCAACATTTCTCTGTTTACTCCACACGTGCTTTTCTTTGATGCTGTATTTATCTTCTTCGTTTTCTTTTCCTTTTTTAATTTCAATTAGCGTAGTTTCTAGCCACGGAGATAGCAATCACTAGCAATATCTCTTCAGGAACACAGCGCTGCTGTTTCATTTACTCTTGTAGTGGTTACGGAAGACGATATGTGAGTAAATGAGACATGTTTTAATAGTTACTCACCTACCATGTTAAGGCAATTGGAAAATGCTTCAATAATATCTCCAACGGATTTACTTATTGCTTGAATTGAGATCATTAGTTTATAAGTTTGTTTTTTGTCTTTCTTTGTTTTAAGAGCTATGTATTATTTCTTTCTTAGACTTAAATGCGGATATTGTCTTTTCCAATATTTGTTAGCAGGATTTGGGGTGTTTATTGTTTGATTTTTATCCTTTCTATAATGCCTTCAGCGCACTGATGTAAACAATTTTTCCACAACTGCCCTGATGGCGTGCAAGTGTATATGAAAAGAAAAGTTTCCTCTAAAAATCAACACATGTCTTTTTTCTCCCTTTTTTATCAACACCTATTGTAAACAACCCAGTCTCTGAGTAAACAACCCAGTCTGTTTACCCAGAGATTGCTAGCGTTTTAATGGATGGGTAGGACAAAGGACATTGATTTATTTAAAGTCTCAGACACCGTAGATTTACTAGAGCATAAAAGATAAGATGTATTCTGAATATCTGCCTTCTGCAAAACATTCAAAAATCGCAGTCGGGAATTCTGTTGAAAATTTACCCTGCTTTCATTCTCTTATAGAAAATCATAAAAAAGGGAGGACTCTCCTACAAGGAGAATCGTATAAGCTGTATTAACCTTGAAGAGAACATGTTAATTACTCGTATTAGCTAAACTTGATAGGGAGTATTCACAAAATTTTAGATATACCATGAATTTTTTGGAAAATATTTGAAACTGCTGGACACAATGTCGGGATTAAACATTTAAAATGTTGCTCTAAACTCTCGAAAAAAATCAGAGGGATAATGACAGCCTTATTGGTACCTCGCACCTGAAAATTGAATTCATTTAAATGGAAGCATAATATTACCGAAAACCCCTTAACAGGTCAATTTTTTTACTAGAAATGTTGCCAAAAAAGACATATTTTTTGTTGCCTATAATTAAACAACATACTTAATAGAATAAGAAAGCGAAAGAATTTTTTATTAAACTTCACTTTTAATGCTTTTACACTATTTTTATTTAAAATTTTTAGAACACAAAAACCCTTAAATGTTTGCTTTTTGCAAGACAAAACTCCTTCAATGTTTGCTTTTTGCAAGACAAAACCTCTTTAATGTTTGCTTTTTGTAAGGAAACTCTGCAAGCAATGAAAGATGTTTCTTTCATACTTACTTTAAAATTTGAAGTTTACACTTTTGCAAATTGTTGAAAAGACTTTTTTTGTGTGTGGTACAATTTGAAGCAACAAAGTGTTACGTCACAATGAGGGCAGAAATAATGATCTGAAGAATAATGCAGTTCCGAATCTGAATCAGAATTCAGTCCATGATCTAACAGGACATTTATTTCATCCAGAATTTTTTAAAAATGTAGTGGTTTGAATTCACAAGGGTTGCAAGCAGTAGAACAAAAATTCCCGCGCTTCCGTTTAATAAAGAAAACACGAGTGAAAAGAATTTTAATGACATGGACAAGCTACGATATGCGTAAAAATTATTTGTACTAGGTTTTGTATTAGTTATTTCGTTTGCACGTGTTTTTACAAACTAAAAACACGTGGAAATGAAAAGCGGAAAAGAGAGAATATCTATGCCCGTAGTCTATACGGGCAAACCGGTTTGAGCCAGGTGTGAGTAGCCCGTACGCTGTACGGGCAAACGGGTTAAGGGGTTAATGAATACAATCGTAGGAATATTGTTGGGGACAAAAAAAAACACTAATAAATTCGGAAAGTTTGTTTTGAAGCAAAAATACTGATATATAGAAAACTTTTAACCAAAAGTTTTCAATTATTTCACTTGTAGGTCGTCCAGGTGCCAGGAATATTGTTTAATGGGCATGGGCTTCACAAATCGGATGATTAGATAAAAAGAAAGCGTTATCTGAATCAACTCGTATTGTCGTACACACAAAATATTTTCCCTCGGTAAAATTTGTCTTAAACATTTTTCACATTTTTGCTGTAATACTTTAGCTGTTTACCTTCTGAAAACAAAAATAATATGCATCTTGATTTATAATTCTATAATCCGGGATTTAAAGATTTTCAAATCATTATAGAGATTTGTCCACTAACAACATTTTCTTTTTAACAACGGCTGCTTTGTTTCCATTTACGATACATAGCGCCCAAAAAGTTTCCCGTTTTTAAATGTAACTCGAAATCCCTTTCTCTATAAGTTCTTGTATGTTTAAAATTTCACTATGTATTGCATTCAACATAAATTTAAGCCTAACTGTTTATAATATTTCAAAATTTCTTTACATTCATCTTTTTCATAATGACTTGTCTCAGCTAATAAATAAATAATTTGCTAATTTAGTATTAAGGGGACAGTGGACCTTCAAACTTAACTTTTTTGTTTTGAATGGATTTGCTTGAAATTTGAATATGTTATTAGTACCATAGATATGTAAAAGTGGTTAAAATTTAAAGATGAAATATTAATAATTTATGAATTGTGAATTATTAATTATATCAAAAATTGGCCTAATTAAAAATGTTCCATGCGCATTTCTTTTGCATGTAATATGGTAATTTTTATTTACAGGATACCTTATAGAACTAACAATGAAACTTATTGCTTATTTTAAGCATTCATTAAAAATTTAAAGAGAAAAAAATAATAATAGTGAAAACACCCTTTTTATTACGCAAAATACCTATAAATCATCTTTTCAAGTACAAAATTTAGACATTCTGAGCCACGAAGCATAATTATTTTCAATAAGATTTATTTGATATACAGCTAAGTATATAAAACTTAAATTTCAAAGCAATACGATAATTAGAAATGCGCCTGGAGCAGTTTGAATATTCGTATGACACGAGAATTTTTATTTTGAGAAAAACACATTTAAAGTTATTGCTATTAGTAACCCCAAAATATCTAAATTAAATACAAATGCCTATAACTAGGAAAGTAATGACAGAAATTAAAAATTGTTTCTGCAACACATTCCTACTCGTCCGTAGTTTCACAATTCAATAAAATATAAAAATCGAACTTTTGGACCACAATTTTGAAAGTCCACTGTCCCCTTAAATTATTCTTGATATTTCTAAGTGTTGTATATATGACAAACGGGCGTTGTAACTCGACCAATCACATACATTGCCTGAACTCCAAATAGTAGTAGCTCTACATTTGTTTTTGTAATTCGTAGCTATGTTAATTAATTAGTTGTGTTTAGAACCCACAGTATTTTAAATACAACAAGTGGACACTTCGGTAGAAGGCCACTTTCATACATTTTGGTGAATGATATTGAGGAACAGAATAAAGTACTATCTTTTACTATTTTCAGCCTTATGAGCGCTTCGACATATAGATTATTAAAGAACTTGTGAATCCCTGAAATTCCTTCCAAGTTGAAGCATGATGAAATAGTGGAATTGCTATCAACTCACTTAAATTCGAAGCCTTTAGAAATGATGGAATGTGTCCGATTTTATAAGCATAATCATTTTGCAGGTGAGAAAATTTCTCAGTATTGTGCAGATTTGCAAAAGTTATCAGTTAATTGTAATTTTGGTGATAATTTATCTGTGATGTTGCGTGATGGGTCTTCAAAACTAAAGTATACAGGAACAACTTTTAGTTGAGGGCAATTAATGAAAAAACTCAGAGCATTGCTATTGCAATGGAATCAGTACAGCGTGATGTTTGTGAGATTTAGAATCAAACTGCATCTGTTGAAAAGTAACACTGTCTTCAAAATAATTTTACTAAGACAAATAATTCCAAGTTTAAGAAATTAGAACTTGCTAAAATACGAAATTGCCTTGGAAGTGTTATAGATGGGTTAGCGGGGAACATTTAGCTCATGAATGTAAATGTAAAGATACTCAATGTAGAAATTATTTTTTAAATGGTCATTTGGCGAAAGTATGCCGCTCTAAACGAAAGGAATTGGCTACACAAATGGGTGATAGTTCTGATGTTGTACCAATTAACTGTGTTAGATCCTCTTTTAAAGCAAGGTATAAAATTTTATTGGAAGATTTGATTGAAAAGCAAAAATGTTTACTTGAGTAGATACTGGAGCTGCCGTGTCGTGTGTGAATGATACTGATTTTAAAAAAATAGTGTCCTTCAGTTGTGATTAGGGAAACTAGTTGTTCTAGGGAATTTAGTTGTTCGTGAACTTTGATAATTTTACTATTACGCTGGTAGGGCACACTGCAGTTAGGGTTCAGTACAAGAATTAAAAGTAGTACAGAAATCCTTTATTTGGTAAAAGAAAAAGTGTAGTTTTCGAAGACAGTGGCTTCGAAATTTTAGGCACTGTACCAGTCAAATTCATTGCAGGAAATTAGAGCAATTTACGCAGGAAGTTCTAGCACACATGCCAATAAATTAAAGTTATTATCTGCAAAAGGAAGAGAGAACTTTTACTCTTGGGAAATTTTAGCTGTCGGTTGCAAATGAAACTTGATGTTAAGCCATTATTTATTAAATCTGGGCCCGTATTATTTGCTTTAAAGGAAAGAATCGAGGCTGAACTTGATAGGCTAATAGCTGAAGATGTATTTGGACCTGTTTTTATTTAACGATTAGGCAACCCCAATAGTTCCAGTGGTAAAACAGAATAGAAATTTATGTATTTGTAGGGATTACAAAGGTACTAGTACTATAAATCCAGGCTTTAATGTTGAGCAATACCCTTTACCTACTAGTAGATTCGAGAAAATTATCGCTAATTCGGCAGGAGTTACTTCTTTTACAAAGATTGATTTATCGGAAGCATGCTTACAAACGGTGGTTGTTGAAAGGGATCGACATTTGCTAACAATAAATGTGCAGAAAAGTCTGTTTAGGCCATCCGCACACTGGTCGTCTCGTACTCGACTTGAACTCGAAGCGAGATGTGCGTCTTGAACGAACTACGCGAGGTCTACCCGCACAAGGGTCGAATCGCACTCCAAGTGGTTTCGCCTCGAATTCGAAGCAGGATGACGAATCCATATTTTTCTCAGTAGGTTGAATGTCTTCAACGTGCAAAGTACAAAACTTCTTGTTTTTATTTGATTAAAATGATCAGCTCCAGTGATGAGGAGGATATTCTTATGTTATATTGGTACGTAAGATAAAAAGGAGAAGGTTTCGGAGTAGAGTACAAGTTTATACGTACTTGGAACGGAATTTTCACCATCGGCTGTTTGTTGCGCCATATTAATTACAAGAAAGTGATGCAAAATTTTTAGATTTCTATAGAATGTCAAACGAATGTCAAAAAATTTTCAGTTCGGTATATTTTAATGTTATAAAAACACAATTTTTTTTTTGTTAATTTTAAAATTATTTGAAATTTCGTTTTCAATCGGAGTTATAAATGCATATAATTTTTAAGATACAAAAGTTTGTGCTAAGCTCTTGCGTTTGTGTAGGTCAGATGGTGGGACTCAGGTAGCAATCACCACGACAAAGTCCAGGCTTTGACATTTTTTCATCAAAACTAAAAACATAATTTTTATGTTTACTGATTTGAAAAATTAAATATATTGAATTTCACTCTGTGTTTTGTATTCGATTGTTACTATTTTTTATGTATTTAATCAGAATAGATTTCGTGAAATTGTAATAAGATTTTTTAATGAATGATTGTACTAAGTTTTTGTAATTAATAAAGAAATACTATAATGTAATAATTTTTTTAACTAACTATGTAAAGTTTATAATTAATAAAGTTTGTAATTAAATACATTACCTGTCAAGTTGACTTCTCGTGCAACTTAATTTCACGCTTTTTCTGAACAATCTTTTCTAGAATATTCACGGAGCGTGTAGTCATAAAGCTCCTAGTGTTTTTCCTCTTCTCCTACAAATTTAATGTTGAACACTTCCATTGATAATCAAAAATTCCGCGCGTCACGCTCGATTTTTTCCGTTCCAAACAGTTCGAGTGAAACGAGACGAGTACGAATCGAGACCGCTTCGACTTCGAGCCGATTGCCGTCACTGGAGTCCCATTCAATTACGTAGGAAGTTGAGTGGTGAGAAAAATCGCTTCCAGTTCGAGCCGAGTACGAGACGACCCGTGTACGGATGGCCTTAGATACAAAAGAATGAATTGTGGCATTGCACTGGCATTGCACCGCCGTCTGGCAGTGAAGTATCAAACGAATTTTATCAGGCATTGCTGGGGTACATGTGTTTTTAGCGGACATTACTGAAACTGGTAGTAATAATCAAGAGCATTTCGAAAGATTAGAATTGGGCTTGATAAGCATGGTCTGAAAGCTAATAAGCAGAAAAATGGATTTTTTAAAGTTGTGTTTCTGAATTGAAGAATTTTCTTTATGTTTATTCAGCTATTACGGAAAATTCCTACGCATTTTGTCTACTTACTATGAAGCACCTTTAAATGACGTATTGAAGGAGGAAATTAAATTTTTCTGGTATGGGAAGCGTGAGGACGTATTTAGGGCATTTAAAAGGGAAATGGATTCGGATATGATCCAAAATTTCCATTGGTATTACAAACCGATGCATCTCCTGTGGGAATAAGAGCTGTGTTAGTACAGGATTGTTCTGAGAAGCCAGGGATGTTTGCATCAGTCTTTGTCAGTAACAGAACGCAAATATTCAGAAAGATAAAGAGACACTGTTTTATCAATACCTTTTTCGTTAGTATCCATTTTAGCTCCAAACCGCAGTCTACGGTATATGTCAGCAACGCGAATGGTTCAACATGCATTATTTTTACAAGCATTTAATTACAGTACTAAGTATCGAAACACCAAAATGTATGGGAATGCAGACTCTTTCGCGTTTACCACTGCGTTGACAAGGAATATATTACTGAAGCAGATACTGCGAATATTTCACAGTTAGACGTAATGACGGTTACTGAATTAGAGATGGCAAAAACCCCAAAAGTGATGTCCATTTGCATGAGCTGTATGAAAGCTTAAGAACATGAACCGATTTGCAAATTCCCTGGAAAGGTAAGGAATCTGAATTATCGTTGCAGCAAGGTTGCAGAATGTACGGACATAGAATATGTATTCCAGAAAAGCATAAAAGAATAGTTCTGTGATATTTTTTAATGTCAATATGTTAAATTAGTTTAAAGACAAGATATGATTAAGTTATTGAACAAAAATAATTATTCAATTTTATAAAAATAGCATACAAAAAAGTACAGGTTATCAGAAATCGGAATCCATTTTGGTTCCCCGGAATAAAATGAAATAAACAATTTCAAGTTCCGAACAGAAAAGATAATAAATGAGAGCAACTGAACCGAAAAGCATTTAATATGTTGTTGGGCCACTTTTAGCTTGATCACAGCAGCCACTGTTTTAGGCATGGGATCCACAAGGTTTTGCAACACTTCTTTCGGTATTTCATGGGGCCAAATTTTAATTATTGTTTCTCGAAGCTCGCGTTTTGAGATATTTTCCTTCCAATTATACTCCATAAATTCTCAATAGGATTTAAATCTGGCGAGTTTCCTGGCCATGGGAGAACTTTAATACCATTGTAGCAATTTCCCCCTCCTCTAGGCGAGCAGAAAGATCATTAAAATCGTCGCTAGCCGTGAACCGATTCTAAAGAATGGCAGACCCCCGAGCGAAGAGGAGCTACAATGAAACACCTCTTCGGGGCGCGCTACTAGAATAAAAGGGCCGCCAGTCTGTCGCCGTACCTTGACGTTACACGACAATGAGAGGAACGCCCTTGACACAAGACCCTAACGAGCTAACCGAGCGATAAAGATAAAATGATCATCATCGTTTTTGCACATGGCTAGGCAGTCCAGCCTATCCGGGTCGAGCTGGAGAGACGAGGCTGTAAAATAATCCCGCCAGGGATCAAGCTTTTAAATAAGCCGACGAGAGCTTGAAAGCCAGATTTGAGATATTGAGAGATTAGAAACTAGAGTTTAGGAGTGATAGCTGATCTCCTAGCTCCACTCAATTTGAGTGACTTTGCTATTTTTTTTAGGCTCAGCCCTCTGCATGCAGAAGACCGTTTCTCATCGAGAAAGGTCGGGGAAAACGATCGAAAGTTGATCTCCCCAGTTTTGTTATTTCTGAGAAGCTGCTAGCTTCCAGTGGAAGAAAGTGTGTGTCGAGCCGACTAAAACTCTGTGTTAATCCACGTTTCATCTGAGGAGAGACAATCTCGTCTGATCTACATCGTTTCGCCAAAGGACTGAATTCGACGGCTATTTCTTCCGTGACCTGACTGGCAGTTCATCATCTCGCTACAGCGTCAGTGTATCCCTTCCTGGAGAGGTTGTTCCAGAAATTCCTCGAACTACTCCGACTTCTACGTACTTCACTGTGTATTATATAAAATTAGATAGCGGCTTAACCGTGTGATTGTTAAATAAAAGTGTAATTCATTAATCTTAAAAGTCTCGATTTTAGTTAAGCTGTCTGCCTTACACGTAACCTGTGACGCTACCTAAAGTGTTTGCTTTTGACACTAATCGCAGGAATACGTTACAGCTATACTAATAATAGAGATATTTGGTGGCAGCAACGGTGGAACCCAGCTTTAGAGAGTGATTGTGCAAGACTGTGAGTGTGTGCGCGTACGATAATTCGAACTTTCAACAGTGCCTGACTAGTGTGGAGCCATTCCTACTGAGACGAGAAAGGCAACATCCCCGATGAGAGAAGCAAGCTTCGAGGACAGGTACTTGTTTTTTCATTCTCTAGAGGCAAATGTGTAACTGAAATGTATAAATATTTGTTTTTTGATATTAACTCTTAAGTTAATTAACAGTCGAGAAAGTCGACGGAATATTTGTTTTTGATATTAACTCTTAAGTTAAGTAGCAGCCGAGAAAATCGACAAAATAAGTGATTAGATAATTAACTCTTTAGTTAAGATAACTCGAGAAATTCGAGGAACGTTTGAGCATCAGCTCGTTAGTTATATTTTTTTTTGAGTCCGAGAAATTCGAGACTTTGTGGTTTGGTGATCTGGTTTATGAACAAGTCGCGAAGTGTTACCAATTTAGCAAAAGTGTATCGTAGAAATGTATGTTATTGTGGGGAAATGTATTACATGAACATTTTTCTGAGTAGAATGGCATAACATGTTATTGAACCTAAATTGCATATTGTGTTTTAGTATCAAGTGTATTTGTGCTAGAGATTAAGAAAAGTGCATTTTTATTAATTATTAACGTATTGTATTAGAGTGTATTATTTTGGAGAATTGGGTTTTGATTAGTGTATTGGGGTTATATTGAGTTAGCCAAAATGGCATTCTTAATGACCTATAAGAAAGAAGATCTCCGGGTTCTTTCGGATGATCTAGGGATTGATTTCGAGTATCACGATAAGAAATGTGACCTATGCGACAGAATTTTGTCCAGTGCAAGGTATGATGAAGAGAGTGTTAGGGCTCAAATAAAAATCATTAAGGAAGAGCGCGAAAAAACAGAAGTTAGACAATTAGAATTTGAACGAGAAACGAGACACAGAGAATTCGAACTCCAACAATTACGTTTGACTCAGGCAGCCGAAACCGCCAGCGTAGCTTCGTCCCAGAATGATAGCGCTAGGCCCGTACAAAGTTTCAAAGCCCTAATGTAAAAGTATGATCCGGAAAAGTCGGACATTTCGCTCTTCCTAACCCTGTTTGAAGGTCAGGCGCGAAAAGCTCAGGTGGAAGACGGGGAGCGGATGATGCATCTGCTTTCACTATTACCCACGGAGTTCGCTGAAATCATTATTCGCGAACCCGTAGAGGTAGCGAATGATTACGCTCAGGTGAAGGCTTTACTCCTGAGCCGTTTCAAGTTAAGTCCGGAGATTTTCCGAGTTAAACTGAATCAACATCATAGGCGGCCGGGCGCCCTATGGGAAGATTTAATTTTTGAGCTGAGAAGCTATCTAGAGGGATGGCTAGAAGGGGTAGATGTGAAAAATTTTGAGGCCCTCAAAAATCTAATGATAGCAGATCAAATAAAAAAAACGCGTTCCAGCAGAAATCCGCGAACATTTTTTAGATGATTGGGGAGCGATTGTGGACCCTAACATCCTAGTAAAAAAATGGATGAGTATGAAGCGACGAGGCGCTCTGCTCGAAAACCCATTAATTTAAAACCGCTAGAGAAAGAAGGAACGGAAAAATCCAAAACCTTTGAGAAAAGTGATGTTAAAAAAGGGGTTAAAGAAAAACCCAACTCTTCTAACGGGAAAGATCAGGGATCTGAAAGAAACAGCTGGTGGAATCGCGAGTATGAAAGGAGACGAACCCCGGCTTGTTACGAATGCGGTTCAACTGAGCATTTAAGACCACAGTGCCCCGAACTACGCCGACAGAATAGCGAGCGGGTGAACAAAGTAGCTACCGCAGAGAACTTCGAACCCGTTTTTAAGCCGTACCTTAGCAAAGCGAAGATAAATGGCATTGAGACCACTATTCTTCGAGATAGCGGGACGAGCCTTGATATCGCTCCTTTTAAATTAGTCAGCGCGGCGGATTTTACAGGAGAGGTCGTATGGGTCCGCTCCGCTTTAGAAAACGAGTTGCGAAGCTTACCAGTCGCTGTAGTACGAATAGAGAGTCAAAAATATCGGAATTTTGTTACGAAAGCGGCCGTGGTAGGTAAATCCGTATAAATGGACCACTACTTAACGGGAAATTATACTCAGGAAATTGTTGATAATATTAAGAATAAACCCCAGTTAGTGAATAATATTGTCACGCGGAGCCGATCGAAGGCAGAAGCGAAAAATAAACCTGAAGGGGGAAATCAAAATTCAGAAAGTGAATTAGAAACCCAATCCAACCTCGAGAGAGAGATTGACGGCGAAATTGAAGGGGATTTAGAATTGCCCCCAGTCGAGGGAAGTACCGAGACGGAATTAGCGGGGATAAACTCAGAAACCCTCCTAGCGGAACAAACGAAATGTGAGGATCTAGAACCTCTCTGGGAGAAAGTTAAAAGTCAGACGACTACAGAGTACATAGTTGAGAAGGGGTTACTGTATAGGAAGTCTACGGATCACAGAGGTGAGGAACGGAGACAATTAGTTATACCTAAGTGTCTCCGAGATAGAATGTTAAAGCTAACTCACGAGGGGTTAGGCGGACACATGGGAATCACTAAATGCAAAGACAAACTGTTGCGGAATTATTACTGGCCGAATTATACTAAAGATGTAGAGAACCATGTAAAAACTTGTTATCATGTCAACGAATGGGAAACGCCAGGGAGAAGAAGAAGGCTCCCTTAAAATTGGTACCCGTCATAAAGGAGGTTTTCTCCAAACTCTGTATTGATACGGTAGGACCCCTACCCGAGACGAAAAAAGGGAATCGGTACTTGTTGACAGCGATATGTGTAGCTTCGAAGTACCCTGAAGCTATACCTATCCCGGACATCCGGTCCGAGACTGTTACGGAGACCCTCATGCTGATCTTCAGTAGGCTCGGTTCTCCGAAAGAGGTACAGTGTGATAACGGCACTTGCTTCACGAGTAATTTGACTGAGACATTTTTTGAAAAGTTTAAAGTTAAGGTGACCCATAGTTCGGTTCGACACCCGCAAAGTAATAGTGTGGAAAGATGGCACCGAACCATAAAACGGTTAATTAAGGTTTTATGTTTAGAGTCAGGGCAAGATTGGGAGAGCATTCTCCCCGCCGCTTTACTTGCATTACGGACTATAACCCACAAATTTTAGTCCGGCAGAACTGGTCCAAGGGGAAAATGTGAGAACCCCCGAGACTTTGCTCTACGAGCATTGGACCAATGCAGAAGATGAAGAGAGCGCTGTTACAGAGTATGTGTTCGGGTTGTTAAACCGCCTAAAAAGATGTCAGGAACTCGCTTCCGAACGAGTTATAGAACAACAGGGGAAGAGGAAAAATTATTACGACCGAGACGCAGTTCAGAGGAGGTTCAGACCAGGGGATGAGGTTTTGGTATTAGCAGCTTCCAGACCAAATGGACTTGCTGTACAATGGGTAGGACCCGCGACAATCGAGAGTCAGTTGTCTGACACTAACTATATTGTGCAGGTGCCAGGTAGATCTGCGAAGTCGCAAATTTACCACATAAATTTGTTAAAACCCTATCATTAGAGGGTGGAAAATGTAAATTTTTTGTTGAATGAAGAGGTAGGTCAGGAAAAATCAGATTCGGACCTAGAAATACCATACCCCGTCGCGAACCCGACTCTTTTCGATTTCGACGAAATCGTTAAAGGGAATGAATTAGGAAGTAGGTGTACGCCCGAACAAATAAATCAGCTGGGAAAATTACTAGGATCCCACTCTAGAATATTTTCTAATGAACCCGGTCGGACCAACTTCATCGAGCATGACATCCAGCTGATTAGCGATAAACCTGTTCGATCAAAGCCATACAGAAATTCTCCCCGACAAAACGAAATATTAAAAACTGAAATAAAACGTATGCTAGATCTAAATATCATAGAGATAGGCGAATCAGACTACACATCCCCTATGATATTGGTGGAAACTCCGGGTCGAGACCCTCGACCTTGTATTGATTACCGGAAACTAAATTCGATGATCAAGGTAGAATATTTTCCTCTACGAAATATAGAGGAAAGGGTTGAAAAGGTCAGTGCCGCGAAGTACATCACGGTCATAGATTTGACAAAGGGTTATTGGCAGATACCCTTGAGTCCCCGGGCGCAGAGACTCGCTGCGTTCGTGACAACTTTTGGAACTTATCGACCCTTGGAAATGTCATTTGGTTTAGTAAATGCCCCGTATAGCTTCTCGATGTTTATGTCCCAACTCTTACATGGTTGTGAAGAGTTCGGGGTTCGCTATCTAGACGATGTAGCCATTTTTTCGGAAAGCTGGGAAGGGCATTTAAAACATATTGATATTGTGCTAAAAAAGATCACGCAAGCTAAATTAACGATAAAACCGTCCAAGTTTCAATTCCCACAGAATCAAGTAAAATACTTAGGACATATTGTAGAAGGGGGAAGCAGAACACCTGCTCAAACGAAGGTCGAAGCGGTGTTAAATTTTCCTCCCCCGAAAACAAAGACGCAGGTGTGCCAATTGGGATTGAGCGGGTACTACTCCCGGTACATAATGGGATACGCGCTTATAGCGGAACCATTGACACGCTCTTTAAAGGGTCGAAACCGGAAGGAAAGTATTGAATGGACGGAGGAGTGTGAAAACGCCTTCCAAGAACTAAAAACGAAACTAATGGAGAAACCGGTACTATACGCTCCCAATTTCTCTAAAGAATTCGTGATACAAACCGACGCGTCCGACAAAGGAATAGGGGTGATATTGGCACAAAAGGGACCAAATAATTCGGAACATCCCGATTTGTTTTTAAGCAGGAAGTTCACGGAGAGTGAACGGAAATATTGTGCGACCGAGAATGAATGCGCCGCAATTATCTTTGCGCTAAAAAAGTTGCGACATTATTTAGATGGACAGCCATTTACGATCGAAGCCGATCACAATCCACTGGTTTTCCTGAAGAATAATGCTGGGAATAACCATAGAGTATGAGGTGGTCTCTCGCTATGCAACCATTTAATCATAAGATTGTTCATAGGCCAGGGTCACAAAATAAACACGCAGACTGTCTCAGTAGAGCAGACTGATTTAAAATTAATTGAATTGTAACATTTTTCATTTTTTCGTATTGTAATTGGAATTAAGTGTATTGTTTTTGAATTAAGAAATTGTGATAAGGTAAAGTTTTCTTTTTAGTTTGAACCTTTAGAACTAAGATAATGTTGTAGATATGAATGTTTTTTTGTTTCTGTAATTATAAATGAAATGTAATGTTTTAATTGAGGTATTGTATTAGAGTAAACTTTTTTCTCTATTGTAAATTAAGTGTAACATGAATAGTAAAATTAACCTAGCAGTTGATGCATAAATTAAAATTGTTAGGAATGCCTCTGGAGATGGAATACAAGTAAATTACCTGTACCTAACCTTTGGTTTTCAGATCTTGCAGCACCGCAAAATATCTTCAAAGGGGTGAGCGGTTGTGGCAACTTCCCCCTCCTCTAGGCGAGCAGAAAGATCATTAAAATCGTCGCTAGCCGTGAACCGATTCTAAAGAATGGCAGACCCCCGAGCGAAGAGAAGCTACAATAAAACACCTCTTCGGGGCGCGCTACTAGAATAAAAGGGCCGCCAGTCTGGCGCCGTACCTTGACGTTACACTACAATGAGAGGAACACCCTTGACACAAGACCCTAACGAGCTAACCGAGCGATGAAGATAAAATGATCATCATCGTTTTTGCACACGGCTAGGCAGTCCAGCCTATCCGGATCGAGCTGGAGAGACGAGGCTGTAAAATAATCCCGCCAGGGATCAAGCTTTTAAATAAGCCGACGAGAGCTTGAAAGCCAGATTTGAGATATTGAGAGATTAGAAGCTAGAGTTTAGGAGTGATAGCTGATCTCCTAGCTCCACTCAATTTGAGTGACTTTGCTATTTTTTGAGGCTCAGCCCTCTGCGTGCAGAAGACCGTTTCTCATCGAGAAAGGTCGGGGAAAACGATCGAAACATGATCTCCCCAGTTTTGTTATTTCTGAGAAGCTGCTAGCTTCCAGTAGAAGAGTGTGTGTGTCGAGCCGACTAAAACTCTGTGTTAATCCACGTTTCATCTGAGGAGAGACAATCTCGTCTGATCTACATCGTTTCGCCAAAGGACTGAATTCGACGGCTATTTCTTCCGTGACCTGACTGGCAGTTCATCATCTCGCTCAGCGTCAGTGTGTCCCTTCCTCGAGAGGTTGTTCCAGAAATTCCTCGAACTACTCCGACTTCTACGTACTTCACTTTGTACTATATAAAATTAGATCGTGGCTTAACCGTGTGATTGTTAAAAGTGTTAAAAGTGTAATTCATTAATCTTAAAAGTCTCGATTTTAGTTAAGCTGTCTGCCTTACACGTAACCTGTGACGCTACCTAAAGTGTTTGCTTTTGACACTAATCGCAGGAATCCGTTACACCATGTTTTGTAAATTCAGCCTTAACCTGAAAGAAGGAATGTTTCGATTTAGAGTTCAGAATTGAATTCTAATGAAGTTTAATTTAATTTTAAATTTCTTTTTGCCTTTAGACCTAGCACCCTGCAATACATCGAAAACGATGTACCGCAGGGTGCTAGGTCTTGGTGAAATACTCATTTCTGTCTTGGGAACATGACATAAGAACGAGGAAGCAATCGATCCTTCAGCATACTAATATACTGACCACTCTTCATAGTTCCCTGTACAAAATGGAGTCATCCAGTTGACTTATATGACATGCAGTCCCACACCATTTGGCTTTCTGGGTATTTTGATGTACTAACCAGGCAGTCTGGACTTATGCTCTCTATTGCTTGAAGCCAAACGTGGGCAGGTTTGTCACACATTAAAGAAAATCGACTTTCGTCGCTGAACAAATCTTGTCTCCATTTCGAAATACTCCAATTTTGGTGAACCTTGGCCCAGTCTAATCGTTTTTTCCGCATTGCTTTGCTCAGAACTTGTTTTTTCCTAGGCATGTGTGCCTTGAAACCAGCTTCACGGAGCCTCCTGCGAACTGTTCTGGAACTGGCAATGACAAAAGTCGACTCACTCCAAACTCTTGCAAGTGTAGCAGAACTTGCAAACCTATTTTTTCGGCATAATCGTGTCAATGAAGCATCAGCACGTTTCTAAGATAACCTCAGATGACCACTTCTAGGCTTCTTATCTACGGTTCCTTCTGTATTAAATCTTTTTATGAGGTCGACTCACTGCAGCCCCACCGATGAGCAATCCTAACATTTGAAATACTTTCTTGATTCATTAAAATAATAGCGCTTCCAAGCGGAGTTACTTGACACATTTTAAAAGCAAAGCACAGTATAATTTTAAAAGCAATGCGCAGCAGCGCAACAAACTGAATAAAAATTTTACGCAGTCGGCTCGTTTTTATATGATGTTATGAGGGGTACCAGAGATACCCCTTTGCGTTGTGTAAAATTAGGGAGGTGAACTCCAAAGGGGACTATGCGTTTCTAAATAAAAATAATAACATTTATTATAGAATATTTTCCAAGAAAGGTGAGTTTTAGATGAGTTCTTGATTAGACATATTATATCCGAATTCGGGCATGTTCCTGGGGCAGAAGCATTAGAGGTGGAGTGAAATATTTATCGTCAAAAACACCAGCACTATTTAAAGGGGAGAAATGGGGAGCTTAGATGAGACAGCAGGGCATACTTCTACCGGTGGAGGCTTCATCTCGCTTTAGCTTTTCACCGGAATCTCTTCGCAGCTCGCCATCCAAAAATCCGTTCCTCTCATTTTTACCATGCTTTTATTAACTTGCTTTCTTGTTTGTCTGGTACAAATCTTGCAATCGATTTTTAACTAGCTAGACATTTCAAACTTTTAGAATAGCTCAGAACACGGTGACAATGCGTTATTTTAATACTTTTAGCCATCTTTATTCCATATTTTAAAATCCATTACGTAAAAATACGAGAAGCGTCTGGAGCCAAAAGTAACTGCGCTACAGGCGCCATCTATTAACGTAATAGTGAAACAAGCATATTACATTTTCATTACAGTGGGATAATTTTTATTTATGCCCACATGCTAGATTCAACAGAAAATTTAAAAGCATGGTATATAAAAAGTCTTTTTATCTTGTAATTATTCTCCCCCAAAAACACGGGGTTCATTTTCCCCCCTTTTTTTGGTTTTGACCCCTCCCCAGGTCGGTTTCTCACGTAAATTTATTGTTTATTCGAGGGCAGGATGATCCGACATCCCCACAGTTGACACACGTGGTACTCTTATTTCCAAGAAAATTGGCTGTCCGTTGAATCTTTCCTGGAATTCTGTTCCTCCCTTCCAAAAGAATTTGGGGGCGCAACGTTTCTCAGAACTCGGCACAAGTGCAGGTGCAAGCCTCCCCTTTCTACAAAATATGGCTGTTTTACGACCCATTACATGCGTTGCTGGAAAAAATGGCTATAATGTTGGAAGGAGTCAAAAATGTTTCAATTGCGAATCCTTCACAACACCAATCGTTTGTAAAGATTGCATCACAAAGTATGACGCAATAGCTTAAAACTTCTCCACCACATTTGCACTTAAAAAAATCAGTTTAATTGAAAAAAAAATTCTTGAAAAAATGTTAGATTTCTCTAACTTGTAATACTTTTGGCCAATAGTATATATATATATATATATATATATATATATATATATATATATATATATATATATATATATGTATGTATGTATATATATATGTATGTGTGTGTGTGTGTGTGTGTGTGTGTGTGAGAGAGAGACTATTCTGGGTGTAATGTGTGCGGGGAAATGCCATAAAAAGGAATCCAATTTTTGAAGCAACCAAGATTTTCATATGTCAGAATAGGAGATTATGTCAGTTTGTAGTAGATCCACTTCTGCAGTCGAATAAAAATAGGCAGATATCCAGGAGGACATGGAGTTTTACAACAGCGTGAGTTTGGTTTTGCAATGAATACTTTTTACCAGTTTCCTCTAATTGTTCATGAATTTTCGTTTGTTCTAAAACGACTACAAAAGAACACCTAAACCATCTAGTCTGCTGAATCTAATGTTAATGTTAGCGACTTTTTCTATAATTTTAACATAATAAAAATTGGGGTAAGGAATTCTCTTTGAATGCAACCGACACGAATTCATTAAGAATCACTGACATTTTTAATTGATTATTACATGCATAAAATTACGTTCTGTAATTTATTTCTCTGTTTTTTATTGAAATGTAATGTGTTGAATAAAAGTGTAATCCCTTTTGAACTAAAGTAATATGTAATTGTTTGGTGGAGATTACTGCAGTCGTAGTATATAGTTTTCCAGCAAGGTCCCTAGGTAGCCTAATTGTAGCGCTTCATCTTTCGGTGCTGAGAGAGCTCGGATCGAATCCCGACAAGCATCAATAAATACCTTCGTATCTAGGCCGGATATGGGCCCGAAAAGTCCTATGCTGTCAGTGGGTGGGGAAGGTGCTATCCCCCAGATGTCGCCACTGGTCAAAATGGAGGTGGGGTTAATGTAGGTTCACGTATACGGTGCCCCCATTGTAAGCAATCAACGTCTCTCGCGGATGCTTGCGAAAGACGATGTGTTACAAAATACTTTTCCAGCATAAAACTGCTTTGTTTCATCTCACTCATTCTTTGTTGCAATCTCACAAAATACATTCAGAAATTCTTACGTTTTCTTGTGTTGCTGTTGCGAATTTTTGAAAAATTTTAACTACTTGTATCATTATAAAATCTATTAAATTTTTTAAAATGTTTAATAAAATTTGAACTAAATTTGAAATTTTAAATAATGAATATTTGATTAGTTGGACATTTTAAGCTCTTTTTTTGAAATTAGACTTTTGAGTTTCCGAGGGTCAATTATAAAAGGTTTTCAATTTCGAAAGATTTTATTATATTTAATCCAATTTTTGTATTAATACTTTTGTTATATTTTAGTTTCCTCGTCTGATTTTTATATCAAGACATTTCTTTATTACTCTTCATACATTTGTTCACTTAACAAGAAAACTCGATTTTAGTTTTAGTAGTCTAATATTTCTACAAGGTGCGCCCATAAAGTAACCAGACAATTTTTTATAAACATGAAAAATATTACTCACCTTCAAATAAATTTATCTCCTTCAAAATAATCACCAAAGGAGTCTATACAATTTTTCCAACGTTTCTTCAAGTCATCGAAACACTGTTTATAGGCGTTGGAACTAACTGTTCGCAAAATACGCGTAACATTTGATTTAGTATCCGAGACGTTTTCAAATCTCTGTCCTTTCACGGCCATCTTAAGCTTCGGAAAAAGGAAAAAATCAGCTGGCGGTAATTAACAACTCAGCAACTTTCAGACATGCTTGGGATAAGCAAAGAAAGCTGTAGATTAATTTTACTTGAAAATCTGAATATGAAAAAGTTTGTGTTCGATCTATGCCTCCGATTTTGACAGGACAGCAAAAAGCAGACAGAAAAGATTGCTGTAGATTTGTTGACTACTGCGCAACATCTTAAAGTGCATTATAGCATCAGGTGATACCTGGTGTCTACAATACGACCCAGAAACAAAAAGACAAAGTGCACAGTGGAACCGTCTTCTCCCATACAAAAAATAAAGCACGGATGTCAAAATCAAAGACTAAGCATTTTTTGATTACAAAGGACTTATTCACCACGAATTTGTTCCTGAAAATCAAACAATTAATCCGTATTTTTACAAGGAGGTGCTTTTTTGATTAAGAAACTGGATAAGGCGAGTTGGGAAGGAGCTGTTTGATTCTGGGCAATGATTTTTTTCACACGATAATGCTAGGCCCCATACAGAAATTTATGTACAACAATATCTTGCTAAGCATTCAATTATAATGATAAATCGCTCACCATATGTTTCGACTTATCGCCAGCTCCTTTTTTCCTTTTTCCGAAGCTTAAGATGGCCATGAAAGGACAGAGATTTGAAACCGTCTCGGATAATAAATCAAATGTTACGCGCATTTTCCAACGCCTATAAATAGTGTTTCGATGACTTGAAGAAACGTTGGAAAAAATGTCCTTTGGCGATTATTTTGAGGGCGATAAATTTATTTGAAGGTGAGTAATATTTTTGTTATTTATAAAAAATTGTCCGGTTACTTTATGGGCGCACCTTGTATATCAAGTGTTGTTTGAGAGAGAGGCTTAAAATATTCATAGTATTGCAATAAATTCTACGCTCTCGGAAATAAATGGGGACAAGGTAAGAAAAATGGGTCCCTGAAAAGGCGTAGGAGGAAAAAAGATTTATTTAATGTGGTGGTTGGGGGAAATAAATTTTTATAGATTTTTATAGATAATTTTGGGAGAATTACGTACGAATGAAAATCATTACGTACGAATGATGCATGGAATTATTTGACAAAAAGGCTCAAATAATTCCTGTACAACTGAGATGCAGTTTAAATGAATAGCATAAGTTAAAAAATTCTTAATCGAGGAAAATTTGTGAATGACTTAAGGGAGCACACTACCTTTGACTATACTGAAATGACCGTAAACATGATCAAATTCCAGCTGCTGAAACTCCAATAATATTAATATATATACATATATATAATTTATACCAAAATTACAATTCTTCAGTTATATTATATACAAAAATAGAACTTTTAAATCCATAAATAATTTTTAGATTTTATTTTTAAATGTACACATTACTAAAAAGGGAAAAAATCATTGGAAGTTTCGCGCATCATAAAATTAGGAAATATGCATACAGGAACTTTTTTTTGGTCAAATTAAATTAATAATATACTCAAGTTTAATGTAAAGCCAAAAAATATACAAAAATGTAGTTTAAATTGAAAAATTTACATAAAATTTTAAAAAATTAAAATTTAGCAATTTTTGAAAAACATTTTCAAGTGTAAAAAATTATTTTACAAATTTATTTTTATTTTTTTTGTTTTAGTATGTAAAGAAGCTTAAAATACAAATCTGATAAAACTTTTGTTTGTCTAGCGCGCACAGTTTGGGAGTAACAGTGCGCGTAATCCAAAAATTTACATATTTGAGAAAACTGAAGTTAAAGTTGGAATATACATGGTCATAACAACATAGTGAGCTCTACATAAACTCACATAACTCGAGAAATAATACGAATTTTTTTATGCGGTTTTTGCATATTGTTCAGAAATGTCCCAAAAATCAGAATATAGCAAATACTGAAAATCGATTTTTTTTTTGAAGTTTTAAAGGTGGTGTGCCCCCTTAATAGGAATTATTAAAATGAGCTTACCTCTGATTTATTTTTCTATAATGAAATGATGCATTTCAGAGGGAGCTCCGAATTTTCCGAGAAAATGTGTTCCATTTCTATATAAAGCACACCTAAAAATGTCAAGGACAGAACAATAAATTATATACAGAGAGATATAATGAAAAATATAAATATTTTAAAATTTTAGTGCAGACTCTTGCATATATAATTGAAATATTTTGTCTAGGAGTGCGTTCTTTATGGAAAACTTCGAACTGAAGAGTACAAAGACTACTTTGACTACATCTTAATTTCTTTGTTGCTGAAAAAGGAAAGAATTTATGGTGCTTACTACTAATTTATTTACAAAGGTCACGAATAGTGTTCGATGACGGCTGAAAAATAAATTATGTTCAGAGTGTATATAATTTAGGAGGTGTATAGATGTATTTGACATAATTTTTGGTTTGCTTCTAACATCTGACTTTGGTTAGCTTCTAACACACTCTTGCATATATAATTGAAGTATTTTGTCTAGGAGTGCGCTCTTTATGGAAAACTTTGAACTGAAGAGTACAAAGACTACTCTGACTACATCTCAATTTCTTTGTTGCTGAAAAAGGAAAGCATTTATGGTGCTTACTACTAATTTATTTACAAAGGTCACGAATAGTGTTCGATGACGGCTGAAAAATAAATTATGTACAGAGTGTATATAATTTAGGAGGTGTATAGATGTATTTGACATAATTTTTGGTTTGCTTCTAACATCTGACTTTGGTTAGCTTCTAACACACTCTTCCATATATAATTGAAGTATTTTGTCTAGGAGTGCGCTCTTTATGGAAAACTTTGAACTGAAGAGTACAAAGACTACTCTGACTACATCTCAATTTCTTTGTTACTGAAAAAGGAAAGCATTTATGGTGTTTATGTTAAATACAGATGTATTTAACATAATTTTTGGTTTGCTTCTAACATCTGAAATAGATTAATCAACGTATTTAGTAACTAGCTGAAAACCCGCGCTTCGCTACGGAGTATATTCAAATTAAATACAACGGTCAATGTATGCAATTAATGCCAAAAAAATAAATAAATATATTTATAATAAATGCGACGATCAATGTATACAATTAATGTAATATATATATATATATATATATATTTATTTATTTATTTATTTATAAAAAAATGGTAAGGGATATTTATTTTTTTTTTATAATATCCAATCGTCTGCTGCATTAGAAAGAAAAAAATATTTTTTTTTGTTTATTTAGTTGTTATGCACGTGACGATAAATTTATTTAAAGTATCAGAAAAAGAAATCACCTGATCAGGATTTATAAATTAAATTCTAAGAATTAATCTTTAAAAATTCACCAAAAATCAGAAAATCGAGGTAAAGGTTCAAAAAAGATTTTAGTTTAAAGGAATTTTTATGATCTTTCTCGTGATATAAATTTTATAACCCTCAAATCATTATTTTAAATGCAAACTTAAAAAAAGTTACAAAAGCAGCTTAAAAATTTAATTTAAAAAAATCTAAGAAGAATTTTTGAAAAATCTTTCTTAGTGCACCTTTACACCATAAGAAGAATCGCCATGCAAAATTTCCAGCGGTTTGGTCTGTGCGTTGTATGTCAGTGAGTCAGTTACGGAACTGTTTTATATATATAGACTAGGATGTCGTTTCAGTTCTTTAGAATGTTGAGGTATTCATTTAGTTTCTACCTTCTTTGACTTACAGAGTAAAGATTGTATGGGAGGTTTAAGAGGTCATAATACTATTAAAATTGAAAATTTTGTTGATTTCGCAACATTTTTGATTTATATGACTACATTCTGTAATCCTAGAATGATTTAAAAAAGAAATTGACTTGAGTATAAAAATTAGAAATGGTTTATTATTATTATTATTATTATTTATTTAATACTCGCAATGTTCAAACTACATGATATATAATCTTCAATCGAGAACTTTAAACGAAAAGTAGGAAGTGCTTTTTCAAATGGAAAACGACATCCAAGTCCTGCATCCTTAACATTACATGAGCTATTTTAAGGTGGCATACGATCGTTACAACTCGAAATTTCATTAGTTTGGATTCCATTCTATAATTGCAGAATAATAATAATAATTTTTTCTTCATGGTGGGTGACTGCAGGAAAGACAGCTTTAAAAATGCTTGAATGACCCTTTATCTTTCTTCAAATCACCGAGAACTATATATTTTGTTTATTCTCAAGAGTTTTGCACTCAGTGAATAGGGGATATAAGAGAATAATTTATATGGGAAATTGAGAGGTGAGTACGAGTAGAGAATTTTCTTTTTTAATTACTTTTTTATAAAAAAATGAAAGCTCAGTTTTACTACTCTTATTTAAAAATACTGAAATGTGCATAAAGGAATTTAATTTTATTAAAATAATGGACAATAGCACGAAAAATCACAGAAATATAAAAATTATAGATTACAAATTATTCCTAATTTTTGTCAAATTCCATCCTATAAATTGACAAAATTATAGGATTATTAAATATTCACCTATAGGAGAATATTTAAATGAGTTTCTATAACAAGCAATGCTAAATGGCCAAGGTCAAAATTTTTCCTCTATCTTTCAAAAAATATGTCTAAATTAAGTGTACTCCTTCTCAGCTAAACTTAGAGAGAAGTTATTTATGCAATTCCATTAATCGTTTCACGATAGCCGTTAGCTATCTAGAGTTCAAAAATCATTCATTGAGTATCACCTGCATAAATTGTAGATAAAGAAGACAATATCTGACTTATAAAGAAAACTTCATATTACATTTTCATTATAATACATTTGTGAGGTTGGAAATAAAATTGTTTCCATTGTAAAGAATCCCAATCTAGAATACTGGGAAAAAACGGGACAAAATAATTTCACTGGAAAAGAATCGGATATTTTCAAACTCAAGAATAATGATATTTGCTATTAATACTAGTTGTGAAGAATATATAGCCTCTTTCCAGTGAAAATATTTTAACTAGGGCTAGGCAAGAGCTTCTCAAAGGCTAGAAAATTCTTAAGCATTTAAAAAGCAAAACCACAAAGAGAGTTTAAGATATACATTACCTAAAATTTCCTTTTATATATGTCTCAAATTTCTCTCCGAAATCTAGAAATTTTCTTCTTAGAAACACAGTAAAATACCTATTTTACAAAAATAATGTATACATTGTCGAAAATTTTCCTAAAAAGTTTTTTAGAAAATGTCATCTAAAACTTCATGAGTACAATACCCTGAAGAGCGAAAGATGTGCATCTATTCTCGTCGCGGGAACAAATTGTTTCGAAAGCTCATTTTCTGTACTTCCATATTTATTTCTTACCTTCTACCCTCCCACCTCACCCTAAGTACACACATCTTTCATAAGAGGGAAGTCCAAATCGATTCCCTCACGTGACAAACAACCGTTTCCTCTTTACAGAGTATTGTTAACAGAAGGGGTCATGTAACAATTTCTGCCCTCATGTGTATCTAAAAAATTATTGAAGGCTAAATTTTTTTAGTTTTAATTTACCTATTTCTATACACTATTGGGCTTAAGTGATCTGAGACTTAATCAATCATAAGGAACAAAGAAACTATGCTGTTATTCTTATCACTTGCTAGGTCGACGATTTTCTTACCTTACGCAAACCTATATCCTTCATAACAGTTGTTATAAATTGTCAATATCTCTGACCAATACTCGATTTTTATCAGCTTTTAATGTATCTCAGATAAGAAAATAAAAATTCATCTACACTCGGATAGAAATATTTTTAAGGGAATTATATTTATTAACCAAAATACATAGGTTATCAAAAATTAAAGAAAAGTCACAAAAATAGCGATTACTCAAAAAGTTAGGCGTAGAATTTAATGAAACTTATACACATTATACAACACATAGGTAGGTATAAAATAGCATAAAAAGAAATCTCCAGACAATTATGGTGTTATACAAACTAGCATATGTATACAATGAAGAAATCGTATGCGTCAGTTTGGTACAGGAAAAGTACCTTTAATATGGCATATGATTCCCCCCGAGAAGCAATACAGCACATACAACGATGTCTGATGCTGTCAATTATGCGGCTATGAATTCCGTAGAAAGTGAGAGCCATTGCTCTAGCAAAGCAGTTGAAAGCGTGACTAGGGTCCTAGGAGGAGGATTGAGAGCAGTTATACGTCGTTCTAAAGCGTCCCAAACATGCTCGATAGGATTCAGGTCCGGTGATCGAGCTGGCCACTCCATGCGCTGAATTGTTTCCTGCTCAAGATAAGCATCCAAGATTCGAGCCCTGTGCGGTCTCGCGTTATCGTCCTGTAACACGAAAGCATCACCTATTTCCCCGGCATAAGGGCGCACATAAGCATCAAGGAAGTCATCTCTATAGGTGTGAGCATTCACATTTCCAAGGCGAAAGACATGGAGGTCTGTGTGTCCACCCAAAGAGATACCACCCCAAACACAGACACTGTCTGATCCATATGCATCTTTTTTACGGATATGTGATGGATGAAAACGAGTTCCAGGTGCTCTCGAAATCAAAATATGCCTATTATCGCTTTGGAGGCTAAACCTGGACTCATCCGTAAAGAGAACAGCCCTCCATTGATCACGCGTCCAGCGGACATGTTGACGTGCCCACTGTAAACGTTCCCGTCTATGGCGTGACGTCAGCGGGACGCAAATGGCTGGTCGCCTCGCAAAAGGACCACCTCCGTGAAGCCTTCTACTCACGGTTGACGTTGATACCAATCTTCCAGAGCTTGCAGCGAGGGAGGACTGAGTTCAGACGGAGTTGTGGTTCTATTCCTACGTAAGCATAATGACAAATATCGATCATCGGCACTCGTCGTAGCGTATGGCCGTCCTTGGCTGAACCTCCTGTATGCCGAATCCATGGTTATAAATTGTTGCTAAAGTCTATTAACCACAGACGGACTCACATTTAGCCATCTGGCCCCTTCTGTCTGACTTTGTCCGGCCTCTAGTCTCCCAATAGGTTGCCATCGCAGTTCTTCGGTCAAATGATGCCTGGAGGTCATTGTTACAATTTGGCTATGCCAGATGTCTAATCTCAGCCTCGCAGCGACAATTGCCGCCTTGCTCTGAGACATGCACTTTTATGCTCCTCGCAAATGACGTATTCCGATTGCAGCGCCACTATTTTGCATAATGTAGCATTGTTCAGCACCTTTTTACTTAACAACATATTGGCCTAGTTTTGAACGTGTTATCCCTCTTTTTGGGATTTTTCCTTAATTTTTGATAACTAGTGTATAAACACAAATTGTATGAAACATGAATTTATGACAAACATTTTTTTTGAAGCCTGGAGCAACTGAAGTTTAAATGTGACAAAAATCAAAGGAGGAGATACGGGAAGACGTCATTTCTCCGAATCACGTTAGCTCAAAATTCTGTTTAATCCAAGAGGAGGGGGGAAAAAACCTTACCAGATACTGATCATTTTTTAAGAAAATATGCAAACATAAGACGCTGTAAGTTAAGGTACAAAATATTAAATACAATCAGAGTTATATGGATTAAATGTTTAAGCAAGTACCGGGTGCGTCATAAATTCGTGCAAAGTTCAAAAATTCGTAATAAAAGAAGTAAGGCTCGGAAAATTTTTCTTTTTGCGCCAATAGGATGAAAAGGAAATTGGATTTGTTTTTTCTATATATAAAAAAAAGTTTTCAAAAGTAACCGAAAGAGGGCGCTCACACGTCATACTGAGACATATTATGTAAATCACGATGGTCAAGTGCCTGGATTTTGTACGCATACAGATTCAACATTCAGTGCAGAATACGTCGAATCGACGGTTCCGAAATTCCCGTTCTTCTTCCAGCTTCACGAGCACTGCTACTGCCCGTTGATGTCTCGGCTGCCAAATCTTCCATTACACTTTGTACAACATGGACGCGGTCACTGCTTCGTGGACTATCCTCCAAACTCCCGGTTTCCTCAAAATGTCGTATTAAATTCAGTATCCATTCAATGAAATAGGGCTTTTGCGCCTCCAGTCCTTTCTCCGTGCGAAACTTTCGCAATGCAACAGTTGTGGATTCACCATTCTTGCAGAAAATTTTAACCACCAACGCTTGATCTGGTAAAGAAAGAATGCTGCCGGCTTCGAATGACGGATCCACTTCCAGCAAGGTACTTTATTGATAGCCTAATTTGCATAAAACGTCTCAGTATGACGTGTGAGCTCCCCTTTTCGGTTACTTTTGGAAACTTTATTTTTTTACATGGAACAAAATCCAATGTCCCTCTGATCCTATTGGCGCAAACAGAAAATTTTCCCGAGCATTACTTCTTTTATTACGAATTTTTGAACTTTGCACGAATTTATGGCGCACCCGGAATATTACCAATTCTTTGTTTTTATAATATCAGTCAATTTTATTTTTTGTCGTCGATAGTGTAATGACTCTCGTACAGTAACGCAAATGTTTTACATTCACCGTGGAATTCCAGGAGACCACCTTGCACCGTGGCCCTGTGTACTTAAATTACCTTTGCTTAAACAGCCGCACTTAGCTGCATAAAAGACCGGAAGCGCTTACGGCAGTTCGCCCGAACGGTAAGCCAGTCTATTAAGTAGAGCCTCGGAAGGCTCAATGGAGATTGTAGCTGGACAAGATTGCGGTTCTGGATTCTTCAAGAACGTTCGGTGGGGGTATTTATAAGCCGCCGAACACAGGTAAAAAATGGGAATGTTCAAGACGATCCAAAAGAAGGTGCTGCCGAATTGCTGGCCGAGCCTAGAGAACCTGTGATGAAAGCTCCTTCCTCGTCGATAACCATGATGAGCTCACGAATTTCATATTTTTGTGCATAACCTGTATTTATTCAAGATGCGCAAGTAAAGCATTAAAATACAAAAAGACTGGCAGCCATTTTTTAAGGCGAAGCCCTTACAATAGCTATAATGTGATAACGATGCCGTATCGCATGAACGTTTCATAGACACTACAAATGCCCGTTAGTATTGGCATACTATTTTTCCAAGTGCTTCCTCTAGTGCACTACAGTGCTCCGCAACCGCTGTGCCATGGCATACTTATGTGCCGCGAGGTGATCTTGACTGTGCCGCGGTGATTTTATCGATTACAATAAAAAAAATTAACCACCGCTATTAGTTAGAAATATTTCTAAGTAAAATATTCCTCTAACTTTTTTCTAGTACGTAATTTCTCTAGGTCGAAATTATACACAAAACAAAATCATGTTGTTACCATATATTGTATGTATGCTCGAACATCATATTTCTGAATTTCAGTTAAGAATATCTACAATTTTCTGACAAGGCAATTTTGCTCCCTTTTTCTACGACATACTTATGCGAACAAAGTTTTTCGACACTGGTTCTAATTAAAAATGACAAACGATCATGTTTAAAGGGTCTTGACCATGAATTTCGAGTAGCTCTTTCTAATATAGAGCCAAATATAATACGCACATATGTTCATCAAAACAAGCTCAAATATCTCATTAATAAATTAGTTATGTTTAAATTAATTTTGATTTATTAGGCTTAAGTAAAGACCAAAATAAAAACAAATGTTAATATAAAAAGTTAAAGAGAAAATTTTTTTACTTGTAAACTATAACTTTATATTTTTGTTCTTGTGTTGGTGTACAATTCAAAATGATTTATATAAAACTTACAGGATTATAATTATCTTGATACATAGAGCTGTTTTATTGTGTTTTTTATCTAATAAAAATATATACGCATTTATTGTAATTTATGTATTTGCAAGCTTTTTCTTGTGGTGTGCCGCAGAATTATCGAAAAAACGTTGCTGTGCCGTGGAAGATAAAAGGTTGCGGAGCTCTGCACTACAACATCTGATTATAATACAGATGTTTTCATATATTGTTCTACTCTTCACTTGAATATGAATTGTATTTTTCTCCCTCGACGTCACCAGTGTAGATTTAGTAGGCGTAGTTTTAGAGTTTGCTGTTACACGTTCAACTGAATTATTTCTTTACAGCTTGCGGTCTGCTTTCTCTATTCGACAGTATTTCTAACAACTTCTTTAAAATTTTCTCTTTAACCTTCTCAAGCCATCAAAGGAAGACGATGAATGAATCAAGTGAATGAATGACTCAATCGTTGTTTACAACCCAAGGGGAGAATTTGCCGTTCTTCGCGTTTGAAGAACCGATAGAAAATTTGTGTTAAGTATCGTTCTTTAAAATTCAATTAAAAATCGAAATTTTAAGATAGAGACTTGAAATGAGGTTTATATGAATGAGAAAGCTTTCATCATCCAGCTGATGTAAATATTTTCTTTGTAAGATAAAAACTCGAAGAGCATCGACCGTAGATCCTCAAACTTGCTTAAAATTCTCGAAAAAGTGGGTTTAATATTTTGATGAAAATATTAGTCTGTTTTAAATTATTTTTAAACAAATGAGGTCTTGTTTGAAGGAAAAATGTCTGTAGTCTTAGATTGTAAAAAGATCAAAATTCTACGATCATTTTTTGTCGAGATATCATAATCTGAAGTTAAAAAAACATAAAATATCCCACAAAACATAAAATAAAAAATTTTCTAGAATAAAATTTAAAATTCGGGCTTCGAGGTGCACTTTTCCATAGTCTGCACTACCCGTGTGCCAAATTTCATGGCTGTAAGTTTCGTAGGCCACACACACGCACACATTGAGGTGGTACACCCGGAGAGTGTGACCGACAGACAGACCCGGACCTTGTTTTATTAATATAGATTATCCATTGCTCCTATTATAAAGCTGAGGAGATGTTCGCATAAATGACGGCGGGGAAAAAAATTCGGGTAGCTGAAACATTCATTAAAATAGACTCAGACTTGACTAAGTTTGAAGTAGCGAGATGTTACATTTATAAAGTGTTATACTAGCAAATGAGGCTGTTTAGAGGATTCGCCCTTGTTTGGAAGTTCAATTTTGTTTTAAGACCAAGCTATACAGTTTTTGGAAAGAGCCTCCTGCTCATCACTGGTATACGCCCTGGTCTGGCCTTGATCTTTAGTAGTCCGAGATCAATTCAGACTACCCTGGCTAGTTTACGCCAACCAGTAGGCGCTTCGACAACGGTCTTTCCTGTTCTGCTGCTCCCATTCAGGACTCTTTGGGATAGGGATGCGACATCGACAACAAAACATCGATGTTTTCAAGCATCGATATTCAGTATTAAAAAATCGATGCTAATAAAACATCGCCCCAAAACCATCGATATTTTTAAACATCGATGCTTATGAACTTTCATTTTTTTAAAACTGGTTTAGTAACCTCTAAGATTAATGTTACTTCGGTTAGTCATGGGGGGGGGGGGCGATTTTACTCTGAGGTTGGGTTGACACAAATGACAAAAACTTCGTTGCTAGAGTTTCAGCGCATATCGCAGAATTTCCATTATACATTTTATTACTTTTACCAGAAAATTGAGGAAGAAATTATTGCAATTTATTAACAAATCTTTTATTCTCAAATTAAATAATACAAAAGAAAATGGCATATATTTACACCAATTTGAAGTACTGATGCAAAACCAACGTATGGGGGAAATCTGAAAAGCTTATTTTTCTTTACTGTAAATAACAATTATTGGGGCTATTGGGGCATATAATTATTATTCATTGGTTGTTCATTGCCATTCGTGTCTAATCGTTCCCCCTTTTGTATTCGTCCTTTTCAGAATTTGGACTTAAATTTACTGAGTGGGAAAATTATGCTACGTGGTTAATTTTTTTTACTATGGTACATTTTCATTTAAAAAAAAATCGAGCACAAAACGTCGATGTTAAAAAAAATCGGCTTCAATAAATCGATGTTTTGAAACATCGACATCGATGTCGCATCCCTAGTTTGGGACTCCCCGTCAGCATGTTTGCAGAGGATCAGGATGCAGCTGCCTCTCATTTGCTCATCATCAACTTGGTCTACTATTTTCTAAACCAACAACAGCATAAAGTGTTCTTTCATTCATTAACAAAGAAAAAATTATATTATTCTATGATTTAAAAATAAAAACCTCGCATCTGATTAAGGAATGTAAAGAGAAAAGTTAAAATAGAGGTATTTCCTTTCCGTATACCTGTTGTATGCTATCAAGATAGTTGGAAATGTAATAACTATACAAATAAGTAACAAATCTACCTCTAAAGATACAAAACTACACTATACATTTTAAATCTTCCTCGAGTTTCTAGAACATGACAGTTGACTTTTGTCTTATTAATACAGGGTGTCCAGCGAAGAAGTCCCTGATTTCAAAATTAAAAATCTCGAAAATAAAGATCTGTAGAAGAATGCAACAAACGGTATATTTATCCTGAAAGCTGTAGGAATTTTATATACTAATTTTCAAATAGTTACAAAAGCTGCTAACAGATGGCGCTGTTAGCCAAATTTACTGCAATTTATTGGCGCAGGCATGGATTGGTCTCCATATTCGCCGGACCTGAGTCCTTGTGGAGCACATTAAAAGATACTGTCTACAGGACCCATCCCACCACGCTGGACGAGCTTCAGTCGACGATCTGTTGGGCAGCTGAATCGATTTTTGTTGAGACACTACAGGGTGTGATGGCAAATTTTATTGCTCGTTTGCGCCACCTCCGTACATTTTGAAAAGATTGTGATGTAGTGCTTGCAAAGAGTACGAGTTTATTTATGCATGCTGATATGAGTTGTAGAGCGCCATCTGTTAGCAGCTTTTGTAACTATTTCGAAAATTGGTGTATACAATTGTTACAGCTTTCACGATAAAAATACCGTTTGTTGCAGTCTTCTACAGATCTTTGTTTTCGAGATTTTTAATTTTGAAATCAGGGACTTCTTCACTGGACACCCTGCATAATATTAGATCACAAATTTAATAGACACGTTTATTAAAACAACGGAAAATAATGTCTATATGATATTTCAAAAACTTTTTATCTTTATTATAGTACAAAGCAGGATGAAACAATTTTTACACTACATGAGATAAATATTTTCTATAAACTGTGATACTACGTTCATAAAGGGAATGTTCAATTATGTCTTATTCCCTTTGAATAGTGATATTTTGCACTGGCTGGTAAGAAAGTAAAGCTGTCGCGAATGAAACAGAAAAGATAGATATTATTGCTATTCATTCATTTGACTGTATGGAAAGTTTTCTTGTCCATTCCTTTTGCTCAAGAAACGGATCAACTGATTTATTGGTTGGTGGGAGGGTTTTGGAGCACCACGGTCATCCTTTGTTAAGCGAGATCAAATTAACCGGGACCTATAGCTCAAGCCCATTTTAAACGGACTAATTTAAGAAAGAGTCTAATGTAAAAATTAATTTCCTGTCACAAATAATATAAATTACCAATAAACTAATGTTAAATCTAACGACTGTTAAATCAGATTACTATTTTTGAGTTACACTCCAAAGTTTCTTAATGTTTCTGAGTTGCCTGACAATAGAAATTTAAATTCATGAACTTTTAGAATTAGTAAATATATCCTAATTAACCTATCAAACCAACCAACCAACCATTATTACCTCATCTTGAATTTATTAACTTGAGTTTGGTTGAACCTTGCATATAAAATTATTTCATAATCATTTTATTCTTTTTTAAATGCTTCATGACGCATTTTGTAAAGATTTTTTTTTCATAAACTCTCATTATATAAAGATACTGGTACGGAGGGAAAGCAGAGGACTGTATATAAATAACAATTTTATTGAAAGCGGTGCCGCAACATGGGCTTGAAAAATGGCCGCTGAAAGCGACGCGACTTACTCACTTAGAACAAGTTTCACACTGGCGCGTTTTTTCATGCAACCAAAAGGTGGCGCTACAATCGCCGGAAATTGTCGTTATCAGTACGGAACATTCCGCCGGCCTTGAAATAACATTTCAATACACAAAAAAAAATTAAAAATAAACACATTATAACTATACTAATATAAGATACAACAATACAATAATAAAGAAAAGAAGTAAACATAAGAAGGTTCAATTTTGCATTGGCAAAATACATATCTTTGATATGGGTCTTTTTAGTACAGCAGTGGGAGTTTGTATTATCACTACTCGAACCTTACCGTCTTTGCCTTTAATGGTTTTTTTAATTCTACCTATGGACCATTTTGAGGGGGGAATATTGTCCTCCTTGATTAAAATTAAATCACCCACCTCTACATTATCTTTTTCAAATTTCCATTTCGATCTTTGTTGTAAGTTAGTTAAGTAATCATTCTTCCACCTCTTCCAAATGCCTTGCACTAATTTGGTTGTTAGTTGCCACCTAGATAGTCTATTGTCATTTATAGCCACAAGCTCGGGTTCGGGGATAGAATTTAGTGGGCGTCCTATTAAAAAGTGTCCCGGTGTTAAAGCTTGAAAGTCATTAGGGTCTGGTGACAATGGGCAAATAGGTCTCGAATTTAAAATAGCCTCTATTTGTGTGATGACCGTTAAAAATTCTTCATAGGTTAAATTAGTATTACCAACTGCTCGCTTTAAGTAATATTTGAATGATTTTACCCCTGCTTCCCATAACCCTCCAAAGTTTGGGGATCTAGGGGGGATAAATTTCCAAGTTACCTGCTCTGAGGACAAATAGTTTCCAAGCTGTTCATTAGGCTCTTGAATTAATTTGTACAGTTTCTTTAATTCAGCACATGCCCCAATGAAATTTGTGGCGTTATCTGTGTAAATTATCGCGCTTTTTCCTCGTCTTGCAAAAAATCTTTTAAGACATGCGATAAAGGACTCCGATGTCAAATCCGAAACTATTTCCATGTGAATAGCTTTAGTCGCAAGACAAATAAAAATTGAAACATAAATTTTTTTCAATATACATTTCCGTTGATAAGGAATTTTTATAGAAAAGGGTCCACAGAGATCCACGCCGGTAACGTTAAACGGTGCGTTAGGAGTTACTCTATCAGAGGGTAAATTACCCATAATCTGTACAGCAGGTTTAGGGTTTTGCTTAAAGCAAATTATGCAATCGTTAACTACCTTCCTTGCAGTCAATCTGCCATTAATGGGCCAAAATTCTTGACGTACGGTATATAGGAGAGTTTGTGGGCCTGCATGATGGTTTTTCCTGTGAAAATGCTCAAAAATCATTCGAGTCAATTTATTACTCTTGGGAATAATAATGGGGTGTTTCTGATCAAACCTTAAGTCAGAATTGCCTAAGCGACCTCCAACTCTTAAAATGTTGTTTTCGTCTAAAAATGGATTTAAGTTTTGCAATCCACTACCTTTGGGCACAGGTTCTCTCTTTAGAAGATTGATAATCTCCTTTTCAAAATATCTTACCTGGACGGCTTTAATTATAGATATCTCCGACCACCTCAATTCCTTGGTGGTGAGCGGTCCTTTTAATTTGTGGCCTGTCTTACAATTACTAAAAAATCTAAAAATATATGACAAAATGCGAATTAACTTCAAATAATTATTAGTTAAACTTAAAAATGTATCAAAAAAATTGTCCCTTGTAAGAATTAGAGTTTTATCGGAGTGCCCTTTGAATTCATTTAAATATTGTTCATTTTCAGTAGAATGATATTCAGGAATATCCCTTGGAACAATAATATCCGCTTGTAGGAATTTAGGCCCTTTCCACCACAAAACACTTGATGAAAGGTCTTTAGCATCTAGTCCCCGTGAAATAATGTCTGCCGGATTCTGCTTGGAGGAGACGTGACCCCAGTGGAAATTTTCAGTCAGTTGTTGAATGTTACTAACTCTATTCCCAACGAAAGTTTTTAGTTGATGAGACGTTTTTATCCAAGAAAGAGCGATTGTTGAGTCTGACCATAAGAACACTGATTCAACATGTAGATGTAATGATGTTAAACATTTTCTCATAAGTTGAGATACAAGTAGACAAGCATTTAATTCTAACCTCGGGATTGTTACCTTTCGAATTGGTGCTACTCTTGATTTACTGCAGAGTAATTGACTTTTTACAGTGTTGTCATACGCTATAGACTGTATGAAGATAACTGCACCATACGCATTTTCTGAGGCGTCTGCGAATCCATGTAGAAATATTCGTACAGGTGTCTTGGATAGGCAATATCTAGGTATCTTTAATTTATTCAGATTCAAAAGTGATAAGGAAAAATCATGCCACTCCTTAGCTAAAGATTCTGGAAGTTGTTCATGCCATGCAATTTTCAGTAACCACAGTTGCTGCAAGAAGATTTTAGCCTTTGCAATGACCGGACCAATTAAACCAAGAGGATCAAATATTTTGGCTATTTGTGAAAGCACTTCTGATTTAGTGTAATTCAATTTAGGATTTACCTTGGTCGTGTAAGTAAACATATCAGTTTTAGGTTTCCACAACATACCCAATGTTTTTACCACATCTAATTCAGAGTCTGATTTAATAGCATATTCTTGATTAATTTGAGATGGATCTGTTAATAAACTAGGGTGGTTTGTGCACCATTTGTGTAAATCCATACCTCCAGACTTCAACAACTTTATTAACTGAGACTGAAGCTCCTTAAGCTTGGAGAATTCAGATTCTCCGCTTAAGATATCATCCATATATGTATCTGATTGAAGAACTGAAGATGCTAGTGGATATTGATCTCCATCATCAATTGCGAGTTGTTTAAGTGATCGCGTTGCTAAAAATGGAGCACTTGTCGTGCCATATGTAACAGTGCACAGTCTGTAAGTCCTTGCAGGTTCGTTCATCCCTTCCTTCCAAAATATGCGCAATAGATCGCGTTGAGAATCGTCTATCAAAATTTGCCGGAACATTTTTCTTATATCGGCAGTAAGTGCATATTCGTGCCTTCGAAATCTAAGTAGAACAGCGAAAAGATCATCCTGTATTATACCTCCCGTCAACTGTAATGAATTTAGTGATTCTCCTGAAGACGTAACAGACGAAGCATTAAATACTACTCTTAAAGGCGTTGTCTCCTTATCAGGTTTGTAGACACCGTGGTGAGGGAGATAATATACAATTTCTGGTTCTTCATTTTCTAAAACTTCCTCCATATGGCCTAAGGTTAAATATTCGCGAATAAATTCTTTATACATCTTTAAGAATTTGGGATTTTGATTTAATCTTTTCCATAAACAATCAAGTTTTCGTAAGGCATTTTGTTTGGAATCACCTAAACAATCAGGATTCTTCGAAAACGGCATTTGAACAATGTATCGGCCTGAATTGTCCCTTCTGTGGGTATTCAAAAAATGTTGTTCACATAGTTTATCATCAGCACTTTTAATCATTTCAACGTTATTTTCCGGTATCAGTTCTGCTTCGAAAGAATTCTTAAGTGATTTATCTAAATTAGTTTCATTAAGTAAACAACAGTAACGAGAATTATTATATTTTTCGTGTTGTAAAGATCCGATTACTATATAACCAAACTTAGTGTTCTGTAACATTAATTTTCCATCTTCCGTATAAATTCTTTCACTTTTCAAAATATCAAAAAAAAGTTGATTTCCGATCAAGAAATCGATCTGGCTGGGTAAATAAAACCCTTTATCTGCAAGTTCCACATAATTAGGAAATTTAACACTTGATATATCTAGTTTTGCTACTGGGAAAATTTCAGTTATTCTTGGAACCAATATGCAATCTATATTCACCGAAAATGTCTCTCCTTTGTTAGAAATATTAGCATTTACTTTAGCCTTAACTGAATGAATTGAGTTGTTTATTCCTGAAATTGAAGTTTTAATATTCTCTTTTCTTAACCCCAAATTTTCTGCACAACGCTTAGTAATGAGATTTATTTCGCTTCCATTGTCCAGCAAGCCTTTAAATTTGCACCTTTGACCGTATTTATTTTTAACATAAGTAACCACAGTATTTAATAAAACACTTTCATTCTGCGGAAGTGCAGCATTTGCTTTTTCATTTTTTGAAAGCTTGGAACTAAGCGAAACACTCCTCATTTCAGCGCCAAGCTGTGTCGCGCCATTCTGTCTATCTGACTCATCACTTTTAATGTTCTGAGGCAATGTGTTTTGATTTCCATGTGTTTCTTTCATTTCATCGAATAAGTGCAATAATGTATGGTGTTTCTTTTTACAAATACTACAAACGTATTTCGATTTGCATTGAGATACAGTATGGAAATTTAAACAGTTATAGCATAACTTTTGATTTTTAACGAATTCATATCTGCTTGAGATCTTCATATTTTGAAATTGTGAGCATTTATGTAAAGGGTGTGGGTTTTTACATAAAACACAAAGCTTTAAATGCTCCTTGGAATTAATCATGAAAGTTTTGGAACGATTTGAGATATTTGAAACGTTTTTAGGGCTGGACTTAACCGAAAAATTTCTGTTTAAGCCTTCTAACATCAAACTTCGCGTTTCTAAGAAATTTAAAAATTCGTCTAATGATGGAACTTCCTTAGAATTCAGAGATAACTCGTATTGTTTTCTAGTTTCTCTGTCCAATTTACTCGTAATAACATTTATCAACATAATATCTGAAAGATTGTTTCTTTTATATTCTAAAACGCTCAAGGCTCGTAAGTTTCGATTTATACAATCTACCAAATTGCGTAATTCTTTTGGCGACTCATGCGTGATTTTCTCGAAATTCATTAGAGCTTGGATATGTGCTTCGACTAACATTCTGGCGTTCTGATAGCGTTCATCTAATGCATTAAACAGAGACTTATAAGTGTCATCTAGAGTTTCTAATTGTTTTGCTTCACCTTTTAGTGCTGCGCGTAAATAATATAGTTTTTGCGTTTCTGATAAGGCAACATTTTTATCAATTAAATTAGAAAATTGGAGTTTAAACTGACTCCATTCCTCGTATTTTCCTGAAAACTGTGGAAGCGGGATTTCTGGGAGCTTAACATTTGGCGATGAAGTTGGCAGATCAGCATTATTTATTTTATTATGATCATTTTCAAGTTTATTACTTGCATACAGTTTACTATTGAGGCAATTTAGGCTTACTTCTAATTCTTCCAGTCTGGAATCTAAATCTTGAAGTTCTTCTTCGATTTCTGTTAAATCCGTATCCTCAGGTAAATCATAATATTCACTGCGTAATTCTTCGGTTTTATCTTGAAGCCTTTTAACGTTCGTCAGTTTCAATTGGAGCTCAATGCTCGCTTTATCACTTCTTTTAAAGTTTTGCACGAAGTTTTCGATCTGCGTTACTTTTCCTTTCAAACTTGATTTTTGTCTTTTTAAAGCGGTAAATTTCTCCATAGTTACGCGAAAAGTTCCACCTCCGGAGCGCTAGGACCAAAATGGTACGGAGGGAAAGCAGAGGACTGTATATAAATAACAATTTTATTGAAAGCGGTGCCGCAACATGGGCTTGAAAAATGGCCGCTGAAAGCGACGCGACTTACTCACTTAGAACAAGTTTCACACTGGCGCGTTTTTTCATACAACCAAAAGGTGGCGCTACAATCGCCGGAAATTGCCGTTATCAGTACGGAACAGATACTTATGAGTATAAAAAAACTTGAACAATTAAAAAAAAATTTAAAAGAAAAAATTCAAAAGAAAAATTCAAAATTAGAAATTTAAATGCAATAAAATTAAACTAAAAATTAAAATATAAAAAATTACACTTTTATGTAAAGATCCTTATGCCTATAAAAATTCTTGAACAATAATTTGAATTTTTTTTAAAATTTAAAGCAAACTATGGTAGTGCCAGGTGATGGTCGAATGGCTAAGGCGCTGGCATTTGGTTCAGATCCTGTGGGTTCGAGCCCCACTGTTGCCGTGGATGTTTGTATCCGTCCGTGAATGGTTTTAAACTGTAGGTCCCGGTCTAATTATCCCTCGTGCAGCAAAAAGTTGACCGTAGTGCTCCAAACCAAACTAAGGTTTTTTTTGGTGTAACTTCCCAACCAATAGTTCTAAGGGATTTTTTTTTTCCTTTTTGAACAGATAAAAGTATACAAAATAATTTAGCTGCAAAATTTATTTTAGAAAAATATTATTAATAATTTTTAAATAATTTTCAGGGTTCAAAATCCTGTATTTTCCGGGATATTTTTGATTCAAGCAAAATATTTTTTTATTTTTTACTATAAATCAAAATTTTAAAGAGAATTGAATTAAAATAAAACAAAGGAACGACGCAAAAAAATTAAGATACGTAGTGAGGAATTTTATATGAATATTTTCAAAATGACAAAGGAAAATTATAGAATAATCTTTTCCGAGATATTTATACTTAAAGTACAGAAGTACAGAAGGGAACGCATACATATTATATATATAATAGCCGTTGTCTCTGTATAACACTTCCGGGCTGTACTCATCTTTCAATTGAAGCCCTCGGTAAACAAACGGCCGGTTAGGCATAATTTCAATTTCAGATGTGAATCAGAATTTTTTCTTACCTAAAAACTAATATCTTCTCCATCAAATCACGTTTGTTCAGCCTATTTTTCTATAAAACATTCAGAACCAAAAAAAATTGGATGTTTTTAGCTGTATATTTAACAGTTTTTAAAAATCTGATTACTTTTGCGATGAATTCTGAAAGTAAACAAACTTGAATATGAAGGAATCAAGTAGCTCAAGTATTCATATCGTGTAGTGAGCTGTAAAAAACTGGATGTCAGTCTACTACTCCAATCGCATGAAAAATTAAACAAATAAAAAATAATGAAAGGGTTTGCTTTTACAAGGTGTGGATTAAATGCAATATTGTTAGATAATTCGGGGTATTTTTTAACTTTTGTATACTTTTTCCATTATGACGTCATTATTAGTAATATGACGTCAAAATGACGGGTTGGATGGCAGTCTACTACTCCAATCGCATGAAAAACTAAATAAATAAAAAATAATGAAAGGGTTTGCTTTTACAAGGTGTGGATTAAATGCAATATTGTTAGATAATTCGGGGTATTTTTTAACTTTCATATACTTTTTCTCTTATGACGTCATTATTAGTATTATGACGTCAAAATGACGGGTTACCTTCTAGTTGCTACATAATGATATTGGCTTTTAATCAATATTTAATTTATATAGGTGTTTGTCTTCTCACATGGCTTTTAGTCATCGAAAAAACAAGCGATTTGTGGTACTTAATTCTTAATATTCGGGAGTACGTTTGAAGCCAAGGAAGGAAAATTTTGCATTTTTTAAAATAGATTTTGTGGGCAACTTTTAAAATAAGTTAGCAATTACACTGCTCAAAACAATTAGGGGAGCACATGGTTTTAACGAAATTACTCAAATACTTATACACTGATAATATACCGATAAGTAACATAAAATAAATCATCCATAATTTAAAGCCTCGCAGGAAACAGAAGAAGAAAACTACATATGCAAATCAAAGTTCATGACGTCAAAAACCAGAAAAAGAACATAAGGGCGGAAATCGGGATGTTGCAGAAACGTCTGTTTCACTGCCTTAACTGTGAAATTCGATTTCTCGGTTATTCTTTTTGAGAAAAAGTGACTTGAAAAATGTCTCAACAACGTGATTTACCGGAATCCATAGCTTGGCGTATTATAGGCAGACTTGAATCCAGGCAAACACAACGTATTGTCGCGGACGTTGTGGAGTCGCCAGAAGTGTCATTGCAAGACTGTGGAATCGATTCCAAGAAACAGGGAATGTTAGACGTCGACCAGGGCCAGATCGGCCTAAGCGCAACTACAGCAACTTATGACCGGTATATACTGTTAACAGCTCGTCGAAACAGAACAGACAATCCTACTCCGCTGCAAAGACAGTTGCTCTTGGCAACAGGACGAAGTGTGTCCAGCCAAACAGTACGGAATAGGCTTCATCAGGGAGGTCTCTATGCACGTAGGCCAATGGTCTGCATCCCGTTGACCTTACGCCACCGTGCGGCCCGAAGAAGATGGGCTGCTGAACATCGGATTGGGAGCAACATGATTGGAGCCAAGTGCTGTTTACAGACGAGTCCCTATTCAGTCTGGAGTGTGACACCCGACGTATTTTGGTATGGAGGGAAAGGGGCACACGAAATAACCCCACATACGTTCGTGAAAGGTTACAATACAGACGAGCTGGTTTTATGGTATGGGATGGAATCAGCATAGGTGGACGTGCGGACCTGCATATCATTCGGAATGGTACTTTGACGGCCCGAAGGTATGCAGACGAGATACCGAGACCTCGTGTCATATCTTACGCTGCAGTCATTGGAGATTCCTTTGTTTTCCAGCATGATAATGCCAGACCGCATTCAGCTCGTCTTGTGGAGAACATGCTTGAAGCTGAAACAATACAGCTTATGGAATGGCCAGCGTGCTCTCCTGACCTGAACCCAATCGAGCATGTTTGGGACATGCTCGAGACCAAGGCCTCCTTTTACTCTCCGAGACTTGGAGATTGCACTTCTTGAGGAGTGGAACAGTATTCCCCAAAGACTTATCGATAACATCATCGCATCCATGGAAAACAGGCGTACAGCAATCTTAGCTGTTCGAGGAGACCACACGCCATATTAAAAATCTTGCATCAGTTCTAAACAATACTTTTTTTTATCGTTTGCATGTAACCAAATTGTTGCCCTAAATCATCTTTTCATGTTTTTTCCATATTTTCAAAGAATTAAAGCATAATTACAATTATTTCCGTCTTTTTTTCTGTATTGCGCATTGATACGCGTGTACTATCCCTTTTATGCCAATACGTGGCTGTCTCGCACGGTTTTCTGAACTTCTTTGCTTGCTCCCCAAATTTTTTTGAGCAGTGAATTATCGTTCGCTGAGTGTCTAGCTATAGCGAATACCTACTTCTAAATACTGAACATTTAGCCAATTAATTAGAACCTGTGCAAAACTCATTTGAATTAATTTGGGCATTTATAAAGGAGAAAAAAAATTCTTCAACCCAGTATCTTCAAGAAGTATTTCCATGGTACTCTATTTGAAAATTGTAATTTTGAGATTATCTTTAGTGTATATCAAGACCATTAAAACGCTTTGGAAATAGCATATACTATATTAATAATATTCAGGAATTATCTTTTTATTTACTTTTTATTGTTATTTTAGAACGTGTTAGTAACAAAAGTTTGACATGTCCATTTCACCAGCCCCCCCACCAAACACTTTTTAAAATCGAGTTGTACCAATCGTTTATACCTCGTTTGTACCCGTTTGTACCAACAAAATTTTCGTTTGTACCTCATTATTTAAAAAGTTACAAGCAAATCAAATTGGGGGAAGAATTTTATTTAAAATTGCTGTATTTTGAGAGGCACTATTTGACACTTTTTTCTCAACTAAAGTAATGACTCAACCAAAAATAGTGTCGAATGCGTTTCCTAGTAAACGTCGGCTCCGATCAGAACTTTTATGTCTAATAAATCGTCTGGAAAAGTGGAGGGGGGTGGGTCGCGATAACTAACGCGGTTTCATTTCATGAACTGTTGTATGTTTATGCTAGCGGGATTTATGGGGTAGCAATAATTACATTCGAGTCTATAGAAATACTACACGTCAGCAGCTTGAAAATGGGGGAATGAATTTTTACTAAATGAGCCGTTCGCTGGGCTTCAACATAACCGCCAAAACAAGAACAAGAAAAAAAATTTCAAAATAAAAAAAAATAACGCTCGCATCTCCCTTCATAAGAATGAATTTTTCATGTGGCAAATTTTTAATAATCCATTGACTCTCCGCAACGATCAAATATCCTCTTATAAGTTTACGAACCAGAGAGTTTTAATTATAAGTGAATTTCATCTCTTATAGGAGATAATTTTCAGAAAATCGAAATTCATTCATTATTCCCCATTCATTATTATGTCAAATTCCCTTATTAATAACAGACATAGAAAATGAGTTTTAAAAACAGAAAACGCAATAAAAATAAATACATAAATAATAAAAAAATAAATGAAAAGCGAAAGAGATACGTTCGCTTCTATTTAGGAACGCGTTCTGAGCGCTTTTGGCGTTTTACCCCCCGTTGGGGAACAACAAGTAAACATAGTACACAGCCATACGCTTCGAAACCCTGTTTTGCTCTATCACTATAGCTGTATTTCTTATGCTTCGTTCACACATTACTGAGCGAGGTGAGGCGAGGGAGGGGTAGACACTCATCATTTACGTTCCCAG